>VZTV01109308.1:0-19135 GCA_013400875.1 Anhinga rufa
AATGAAGAACAAAGGACACCTAGGAGTGATTGCAGACAGCCAATTATATAACAGCTTGCAACACAGCTGCAAAGATCAATACAACTTTGTGTTGCACGCGCATATGCATCTTGAGATAGTGCAGACTGGACATTTTAACGGTCCAATTTTGTACAGTTCCCATATGACCCTAGATGGGATACTACAGTCAGTTGAGCATCAGATTACCAGAACCATATGATGAAAACTAGGGCAGTTACTGAGCTAAGCAATAGTTTGTAACAGATTATTATTTCATATTCTGTATAAACATATTTATAGCAAAAAAAAAGAGCTCTCAGAGAAAGTACTGTAAACAGCAGTCTGGTGGTATTTGCAATGTAGACACCAAGAATGGAGGGACAAATTTTAACTGTAGACACAGAAAAGTAATCTATCTATTGAGAAAAAAAAAATCTTGAACAAAAAGTATCAGGCTTTGGAATAATGTCTTAAAAAATACAAGGGAATCTTCATTGCATGAAAATCCATTAGCAGAACAGAAGACCAGATGACTTTAATAGGTCATTTCAAAAATACACTTTTCAAATCCGACCCTGTACTAGAATTTTCTAACTATTGATTGGCATGAGGTGAAATCTAAAGAAATTAAGGGCACTCACAAACACATGAAAGAGAGTCATGAGGAATGTGTCTATGTTTTTTCTGTATGGACTCCTTTCAGGCTCTGCATGCCAGAAGACTGCAGAGACACCTGAACTCCTGGCAGGAGGTGCAGGGCTAGCCTGAGGACCCCACAACAAAGCTGCATTAACCAGATATTCTGCAGTTTCTTCAGGCAAATAAGGAATTTCCCAGCTGTGGATTTTTTTTTTTTCTTTACAGTTTGAATTCCAATTTTTCATGGTTTTGTGTCTTGCGAGTAAGAATTTCTCCAAGATCTATTTCTTTCCCTGTCCTAGGTGCATGTAGCCTTAAGAAACACAGTTAAGTTCCACAGACATGTCAGAAGCAGTGGGTGGAAATCAGTCACGCAGTCCCTGTCTTCAGCACATCAGCTGACTAACTGTACCTGAAGAACCAACTTATCCAGTGCAGAGATTTATAGACTCTGTGTTATAGTTTAACTGTTGGCACAGCAAAATACATTGCGTTATCCACTTCATCTTCTGCAAAGACATGTTTCTGCAAAGACATGCATTTACCTCTCGTCCATCTGTAGGGCTCTACTGTTTGCAGCAATTACTGCTTGCCTGCAGACTTGTCTAATCACTGAGCAGAGAGAAAAGAATTCTTCTAATTGCTGAGTGGTTTTAGTTTCCCAAAATAGTTGACCTTCTTCCTTTTTGAAGAAAAAAACTTTCCCCTGCCTCTCTGCCTGCCTCCCCACCCCCTTCCTGCTGGCAGACATGAGAAGAGAGCTATGTTTGTTTTCACGGTAAATGGGAGGCCGGGGCAGTGACAAGGCTGATCTCACAGTTTCCAGCTGTAATATTTGATTTCTTTACAACTGCACATATGCGGAACTCAGAAACTAAACTAGTCCAGTAAGAGCAATATGCATAAAAATCTCACAATAAAAAAAAAAAAATTTAAGCAGTAACACGATGGTTCTTGATATGAAAGCAAATACTCCAGCTAAGAAACGAGGGTTATTTGCGCCAAAACTGCTGAACACTGCAGCTGAGCCCCTATGTCCACATATTGGGATATGTCAGATTTTCTAGTGTTGAATGTCCAGGATTTTATAGTGAAACTAGACAAAGCTAAGCATTTTTAGGTGATGTGAAACTGTCCCTATAGGGCTCAGGAAAATCACTTCAAAGCCCGCTTAGAAAGAAGAGAAAAAACAATCCTTAAAAACGTTCCTTATCTCCCACTAATAGAGACAACTGTGTATCAGTCACCGTGACAATGCTGGCTTGCTGCTTTGAAGTTCATGTAATTTTACCATACGGAATTCTTGTCTTCAGCTTTATATTAACATTACTGATATTAAAAGTATTTACATTGATCAATTTCAGACATTAGAGGCGGTTTTCTATGTCAGGTTTTTTTTTAATTAGACAATGAGAAGAATGACAGAAATATATTTCAATAGGAATTCAAACTAGATAAACAGGACTTTCAAAAGTGAACAGTTAATTTTTTAAAGTAATGTTTTTAAGAACCCTAAAAAAATGTTTGATCTTCTGCTTGAGAAATTCAAAACTTCTCCAAATGGAAGAGCTGAAGTTTGAGAAGGAAATGGGTTAAATATATATCATTACCAGAATGTTTTTGACAGGATTGTCCAAAATGTTCAGATAACGGACATCCAGAGGCAGAAAGCTGACATGATACTCCCAGCCCTGTCATTAACTTCATTATCTTTGCGGTCTTTATTAACTATATGTTCAAGGCAGGAAGATTAATTTATTTATTTTTATTTTATTTTAATGGAAATGCTTCCCTCATGTACAGACTTTCAAACTGAGATTCACCAAGTAGCATGTGCTTCTGGAAGACTGTGAAATCCTTTCTTTTGCTCTCAGCTCAGCAGCTGGAAGCCCAGCTCTCCCGGGGACCCAAAAAGCTGAGCCCAAGCCTGCAAACTCCCAAGCGCATACCTGGAAGCCAGGAGACCTCCTTGTCTCCAAGCAAGGCTCCCAGGTCCTTAACTATGGCAGCTCCCAAGCAGACTGGTGCAAGACAGGCTGTGTTGCAGACAATTAAAAGGATTTCCTTAAAAAGAGGCATATTTCCTCAGCAAGCCTTTTTCACCTCTATTGGCAGATCAAACCTGACACTGCAGTACACTTTGTTTCATCCTCTTCAGCTTTCTAACAGAAGATGTTTTGTGGGGAAAGGCTCTGGACAGTTCTAGCTCTCCATGTATTCTTACCTTAAAAACAACTTTTTGTTTTTATTTCAAGATCAGTGACACAGAAAGGATTGCTTTTGAACAGCATTGTAACTAGTGTGGTGAGCTCTGCTATTACTCTGAAAGTTACCAGGCAAACCTGAGTTTTGTTCATATTTCCTAGAGCCTGCCTGGACAGAGTTAATGTGTGGTCCAAAACCTACCAATGAGAAGGTTCAGATGACAGATATTAAGAGCTAGACCACTGCTGCAGACCTGGTGACCTGGGTATTTCCAGCCCTGGCATTAACTTCTCTGGAGCCTTTATTCACCAAGCACTCCAAGACAGTGGGAGCTATTTCCACCCTTCCCTGGCATAGTTGCTTGCAAACGGAATGACGATAGGAAGCACTCACATTTCTTTCAAATCTCAGAAACCTTATTTCAATTTAAGTTTTTGAAAAGACTTGGGAAGTACTAATTACTCCAGCTGGTTCATTCCAGGACAAACTCAGAGAGAAGAAAAACAAGGTTCTTCCCCTCTTGTTGCAAAAGAGCAAAGCAGACCCAAAGCAGAAGCGAAGAGACGGAGAGGTATGCAGTAAACCGGCTTGGATGTGCCTTAGCAAGAGGTTACAGTGCACTTCTCACTCCCTCTCAACCAGCCCCATCCTGACACCATAAAATAGAGCAACACGGGCGACTCCAAATTAGGCCAGTTGGAGGTAGCTTCTCCATAACCACGCACTAGTTGGGAACTGATGTTACACAGCCACGTTCACTCTGACGCTGTGCCCTCTTCAGGGCAAACCATAGGAGACCATTGCCAAAGGTGCCCATTCCTCCACTCCCTGCCAGCAGCGATTGCTTTTGGGCAACATAGCTCTCAACGAATTCTTTGTGCTTCCAGAGGAGCAACGTGGAGACAATCTAGGGTGACACCCCTGAGAACTGGCATGCCTGGGAGTAGGACAACCGAAGGACTTTTACACACAGAGCTGTGCCAGCTTCACGTATGTTACCGGAGTCATTCCAGTTGTGCTCAGGTTGATAACAAGGAACTTGCTATTTTTTCACAGTACAACAGACAGCTGGACAGATTGCAGCTAACAGACAATGCTTATGTTCATCACCTAATGCTGAACATTTAAGAGTGCTACGACTTAATATATGTTTGCTCTGTAGAAAATGCTTTTCCTGCATAATATTCATATCAAATGACTTCTACACTAAGTTCCTACTTGCAGATTTTCTAGTATGATTCAGTAAATTATTTACTCAGCCCCAAAATACTGCTGTCCTTCCAAGTATGCATTTGGCTATCTCTTTGGATGTTTACCATTTATAATTTTTAATTAAAATGAATTTAAATGCAGAGTATAATATGCTATAGTTATTTTACAGAATGTTATTCCATATATGGGATTTCCAGAAGAGAATAAAAAGGAAAATAATCAGTTTATTTTGCTCACACTCCATCTGTCCCAGTTTGGTCATATCTGAGAGTACTAAGGACTTCTAATGTAAGAGGTTTCATAGCTATTCCTTCTTTTGGCCCCAGTCTCTACCCAAAACACAGTCCCCAACCCTGACAGAAAGTGCCCTTATGAATACAAATGCCTGTGGACAACTTTTTATTTAGCAGCTGTATAACATTATGGACTTATTATCCGTGAAAGAGTTCTACTTTCCTCAAACTGGAATTAAAGTGCATTAGGAAACCAAGAAAAATGTTGTTATTGCACATCACACTGGGTCAGACAGCTTTAGAAAATCCCCAGAAGTAAAGGAGAAAACCATTCGCTTTTTTCCTGTACCATCAGTATCATCTGACCGACTGCTAATTGTACTGCTGAGGTTTTAAAGACCTCTATTCAGGTAAGTGCTGGCCAAAAAACCCCACTCTTATTCATCAAAGCACAAGTACTTTCAAGAGTAGCCTAGTAACACAGAAAAGACTTGAAAATCCTCAAAGTCCAGCCACCTATGGAGCGATCATGTGAAAAAATGTCAAAGAATCACTTTTGTAAATGCTTAAGACAACTGCTACTGAGTGGTAAATACAAAATACTGTTTAATTGCAATTTTCAAAAATTCTCCCTGCTTTCAGTCATTATATGTCTGTCCCTCTGATGGAAATGGGAATTCTTTCAGTTTTCAAGCCTGTGCTCTCCTTTCATTGCAATGAGGACCTAATTCAGAGCTTTAAACTGTGTTCTGCAATGCATAATTAATCTGGCTTCATAGAGACCTGGACAAAAGACCCCATTCAATCTTCAGCTCCTTCCCCCTGAGATATTGTTATTTCTAAAAACTCCTGCCAGCTGGGCTGGAGGGAAATCTCAGCACTGTGGGAGAATGAACAAACTACAGGCCTCCGAGGGATTTCAAGTAACTATCTGACTAAATTGGATTAGAAAGTAAGGAAGGGGAGGGGAAGAGATCTTATTCTGAAGTCTACAAAAGCTCATTAAAAATTCTTAGAATATTTTCATATGGTGAAGGGGAAAGAAATATGCAAGTTTTTATAACAAAACGGAGAAAGAATTTTAAAACATACATGAGCCAATACACTTGGGGATGTTTGAAGGGATTACTGCTGGTATTATTTCAGGAAAACTGTTGTGTCTGCCTTAAAGCTTTGAAACGGTGTTTCTCTGCAAAATTTTGGCTACCATGTGAACCAAAATAGTCATACTTTCGTTCCAGGTATTTGATACATCTCCTGTTTGAACCTATAATGTAGCCTAATCGTAAGTTGCTTTAAATTTCCTCCTAAGCATGTCACAATTAAAAGTCTCTGCTCAGAAGGATTTCAAAGGGCTACAGAAAAACAAACTCAGTCTTGTTAAGAGAGCCAGCACCCTGCTTTCGTTCCCCACAAGCTCATTCTCCAAAGCGTGTCAGTGACGCTGCCCAGATCACCTGGCCACCTCTCACGTGTTTCACGATATTTTTAGCAGGCACACGCATACTCGGGAGTATTGCCCCATTTGCCACCAGACTTTTTGGAAGACAAGGCAGAAAAAGCTCACTGCCCTGTTGGGAAAGTGGGTGGCTGGGGGAGAAGATGCTTTGGGCTCTCTGCCTCCTCTGCCCCACTCTGCCGCCCTCCGCTGATGTGGACCTGCTGCTCACAGGCTCCCTGCTCCTGCAGCCCCGCAGCACTGATGCTGTAGCTGAATGAGGTTATGTGGGTGTAGCCCAGGAAAAAACTTGGCTCCCTAGCTTCAGAAATATTTTCAGAAGCTAGATCTTTTAGCCACCTTAGCCCACATTTCCCATATTTCAACGGGCAACCCTTACCACAGCAATGACAAGGACAGACTATTTTGTAGGTTTTACATTTTACAGAAAGAAGTTGTATAAGCACCTTAAGAAAGGCCAGCAGTCTCACTTAAAATCATTCTGATGGCACCAGCAGAAATTTAAAAAGCAAAAGTCATAACAAGATCCTGATAACAGGACCAGCTTCCTATCCTTCCCCCTGCCTGTGCCTGCCATCGTGAGCCACCCGGGCTGCTGCTTGTGGGATGCACTGCCAGGGCAAAGAGTTAAAAACACCCACGCAATACGCTAACTTCTTCATGTTCAAAAGGAATGAAAACATTCCCTAAGAGCTGATCTCCTTAGGACTTGCTTGTTGTTATGGAGTGAAAGCCAGGGTAGTTTGCAGAGGTCTGGCACGTACTGAAGAGAACAGCATGCACGATGAAAAATGCACCCTACTGGACAATGTATCTGTGTAAAGATGGGCGCACAAAAATTACAAGCCATCAGAGCAATCCTAATTAAAGATCTCGTTTGTGTTTTTTCATTAGCATAACTTGCCATTTCTAGACCTATTATCATACAATCACAGAACGGTAGGGGTTGGAAGGGACCTCTGGAGATCATCTTGTCCAATCCCCCTGCTTGAGCAGGGTGCACCTCGAGCAGGGTGCACAGCATAATTTTCTATAATCTCCTTTTGCCTTGGGGAGGAAGTGCATGGAGGAGAGGGAGTAAGGCCGAGGAGGGAGGAGGGTGTTAAAAAAAAAAAAAAAAGGAGAAAACAAGATTCAGCAAAATCTTTCAAACCAGCAGAGGTTTTTTTTAAGGCTGTCACTTCATAAATAAACACTTGTGTGTAACTTAACAACAACAACAACAGTACTGGTAGCTCATATTCCAGACAGAGAAATGTTTAAAACATTAACTCGTTATACACAATCCATCCAGCTCATTTCCAGTTCCTTTAATTCCTGAGGTACAGGAAAAGCAAGGCAACATCACCACACTTTCTTTCTCAACCAACATAATGAGCTACTTGTGATTGGTGTTACACACAATCCAAAGTTGTTGGATGTTGTCAAATCCATGTTGAGGCATCACATCCAAAATCCTTACCTACAACAGTAATCTAACAACTTTGAATAACCCTGTGGCATTTCTCAAAAGGGACAACTAAAGATTTCACATCCATGAAAGAGAAAACCTGGTGGAGGAAAAAAAATAAAGATCAGGGCCATGACATTCAGCCAAACATATCCTAAGTAATGTTAACTCATAAGTAAAAGAACTACCTAAATTAGCGCTGACTTTTCTCAACTGAAGGAAAATCTCTACTGTTGCCCTGTGGATCTAACGGTGCAGTAATAGACATGTCCTCTTTATTGACAACACCTATTTTAAGGCATCCTACCCAAAACTGGCAGTGGAGACTGCAAGGGGTGAAGGACAGAGTCCAACCCAAGACAGCAAAAGTCACCATTAAACCCCATCCCTGCACTCTGGACCCTGCATTGCACTGCTGCAAGCACGAGACTGCACAGGGGATCTTCTGGCAGATGACACTTTCCCCACAGACTGCTTAGACACTGTACCCCGCCATGGTCAGGACCTTTCCTAGCAATGCACAAGCAGCTCTCCTCATTCCCACCCTGACCCTTCTCCTCCAGCCCACGCACGGTGCTAGCACTACATGGGGATCCTCATATGTTGGCTGTTGTGGGAGTACAGTGCACCCAGGACAGGAGCAGAGCCAGAGCAACCATTACAGGTGCGCAGGCAAAACCCAAAACTGCTGCTTCAGGGAGGACAAAATAACTTGTTCTCCCTGTCAGGATGACAGGAGCCCACAGTGGCATCGGGCAGGTGATGGAGGGGAGAAGCGCCTGGCAAGGCTGCTGGTCAGGTTTCTGCTGAGGGGCTGAAGCTCAACTCCTGCTGCAAGGAAGGGAAAAGGGTGGGCCTAGAAAGGAAAGCAGCAGAGACTGGGGTTTGCTGTTCCTACTGCTGCTCACCCTGCTCCCAGCCCTACCTGCTGTTCAGCCCAGCCCCAGCACTCACCCTGCACCCACGGTCTGCCAGCTGACCCGCTCTGCACTTGCTCCCTAACTTGCTCCACTTACAAACACACACATATTCATCTGTGCATACATACTCAACCCAACAGCTGAAGCAGATCAGCCAAGTAACCACAACAGCAATCTGACTCACTTTAAATGACATGAGTGAAACGCCCCAGCCCAGCCCCGTGGGGCCAGCAGTGCTGTGGGCACAGTGGCCGCCTCCGCCGCCCCCAGCCATAGTTGGTTATCCCAAGGGCTCTGATTGAGCACTGTCTTCTCCGCAGCCCTGACATTTTAAAATTTCATCCTACATAAACATGAGAGGAAATTTTAACTCTGTTTTGTTAACTCTGTGTCAGCTGCCAGATTGACAGTCCACAAAAATCTCTTAAAAAGGGATGAGTGAATATTAAAAGAGGAAGCAGGGCTCCTCAGTAACAACTTTGTCTGCTGTGGGGCACTTCAGCTCCACTCCTCAAAATCTACAGTCTGCCTTGTCTCATAGAAATAGGTCATGAACTTCCCTTTTCTTAATGCTTACTCCATGTTTTAAAAGTATACTCAAATAACTCTGAGGCAATTTAGTTCCTTGTTTTTCCCCATCTTCCTCAAAACTTTGGCCTTCAGTTGACAGTAATCCCCAAGACAAAATAAGAGCACAACTCAAAAGTGCTGGAGATGAAGGAAGGATAGAGGAATAAAGGCCAAATTTTCCTGTCACTTACTCTGATTATCACCTTGGATTTACACTGAAAAATTTTAGGAAATTGGACCATTGCGTTCTCAAAAGGAAGCAGCAGTCTGTCTTCAATAGGATTGCCACACAGATCTAAACAGCCAAAGAGATCTCGATAGAGGGACTCCCACAGCATGAAATGCAGGCACAGAGATACTCCAGAGCTGACCTGGTTATAGTCCCTAAGTCCGTCCTTGGGAGCACACTACTGAGCATGCACTCTGTTTAACCCCATTTGTTTTTAGCTGCATCCTTCATAAGTTACAAACTGCACTGTCCCACCTATACCATCTGGTCCTAATCTTCCTGTTGAAATGTAATCCTTAAAAATTTTGAGTCTAGGAAATTAAGTTACTCAATGTTTTCAAGAAGGTCTAAACTGGGCATCAAAACCTAAAATGTTGCTTAAATGGAATAAAAAAAATTAATATGAGGCTTCTCATTCAGCTATAACATTTAATTGTGCATAGGAAATAACTCAGGACAGAAATTGCTAACTTTAAAGTTCAACACATCTTGCTGAAATCAGCGATATACACAGTCATGCATTTTAAACAAAGAATAAAGCTCTATAGAAAGCAAAACAATCAGATAGTGGCTTAAATATAGCATTGGTTCAAATTTTGGGCAAAAGAATCCTTAAAAAATTGTCATTTTTACAAGTGTATTCTTGTCTGGTATTATAGTGATAGCAATTAGATCCAGAAGAAACATTTTGGCTTGTCAGCTTTAATAAAGATGAAATCGCAGAGGCTCTCAAGAGAGCAGAGACTCGAGCACAGAGTCAGACACACCACAGTGGGGTCAGGAGGTTTGCATTTGCTTGGCTCTATTGTCCTAGGCAGAACAACCTGGAATAGCATTACTTTGTGCCCAGTCTAGGATGTCCCACACAGTCTATACTACACCAAACCCAAAGTAAAACATAGTTAGTCTTTCTATTATCAGAAGTGCAGCTCTTTAAAAACTTTATAGGAAGCATTTTAAATGAAATAGGAAGAGGAGATGGAATGCAATGACTAACTAATCTATTTGATCAAACTTTGAACAAAACATTAACAGCATCCAAATTCCTTTTAATCCTATGGCACATTCTTCTAATTACATAAAGACATTACATATACCTATATTTCGGCATAAGTTATTGATACACCACCTCCCTAAAACATAGGATAGCCCTCTTCTGCTTATACTGTAAAAATACTCTGTGGTCTTGCTTAATAACAGTTGTGAAGAGCACAAAAATAGTCGGGGGAAAGAGCTGGGAGCAGGATGTACTGTCTCCTGGCATATAGCTCGGTACACGTTCCACCAAACTGCAGCTCGGGGAGCTAATGGACGATGGCACAGACATCCAGCACAGCATGCTCTCCCTCCCACCTAGGTGGTATTTTTATTTTCAACCCCTCTTTCTCTGTGTTGCAGGGACATTTGACAGAGCCACTGTGTGTCACATGGGACGCTTGGGAGCTGGTAGGCTTTGGCCTGAATTTTACTCTCTGATCACACAGTACGAAGCAGTTTAAAGCTTAGGTTGAAATTTTTGTTAACAAGAGGTCATTATAGGTGGGGGACACGAGACTGGGAGCATGTAATGCAGCCAAGCCTCGGTTCCTCCAAAATGACACATCTGAGGCAGACCTGGCAGCAAGCCCTTACTACTCTGCAAGACAAGAGGAAGGTCTGTGGGAGCCGTGGGAGCACAGATCTCTGGGCTTTGCTCAGCAGACACATCCCCTGCCCTGCTGCTGCCCAGGCACCCTGCAGTCACTACAGTCTTAGCAAGCAGTTGGCTCAAAGACCACCTCGGTTAAAACATCCTTGCGTCAGCTGCCCGATGCACTTATGCAAAGCACGGTAGGAACCTGTGGTTTAATGACCACAACTACACAGGCATTAACCTTTCTCCAAGCAATTCGTGGCACCTACTGCCACAGAGACAACCACCAAAATATTTAAAGAAAATCTGTAATGTAAGTTGTGTCATTATATTCTATTCCAGAGATGTAGAAACCGACTGAATGGCAACTTTTAAAGTGTCTTTTTTAGCATATATCTGTTTTATCCAGCTAACAGGTTTTAGTTCAAATGCTGATTTGTACTTAGTGCTAAAAGTATACATCTTCCCCATTTCTTCACCAAATCTGAGCTGAGGTACTAGCACTACAAGAAATCCCACCAAAACGGAAAAATCGCTATTTTGTCCTCTGGTACTGTGAAGCCACAGTGTGAGTCTCCTCCCATATATACCAGGACCAATTTCATGGATGCCACACTCATGTAACTCAAACTGAAAAAGAATTGGCCAACTCCTAGTGGAAGGGAGGTGCCTGTGCTTTTTCTTCTCAGACATTTTAAGAAAACAAAACAAAACAAAACAAAAAACCAACCCCAACCCCTTCCCCTCCAAGTTTGTGAAGGTTATTGGGATCAGAAAGTCATATAATGAATGACACTTTAAAATAAGAAACCATCTACATGATATTTTGAGTGCCTTGGTAGATTTAATTCCCTTTTCAAGCATCCTTAAAAAGTGAATTAGGAAATGGAGATTAGAGTGCAGTCGGCATAGGAAGAAACAAGAAAACAAAATAAAATCAACCACTCATCCGCTATTGAAACATCTAATCTAAACCTTTTTATGGTTTAAAAATAGAAACTATTTACAGGACAATGTGTGCTTTAATTAGCACACAAGAAACAAGCCAATAATTAAAAGTTTAAAATAAAGGTTAAACTCAAGCATAGTTTTGCAACTGCAGTTATAGCCAGATTACAAAATTCCTTTCACACAATGCACATAGCATCCTTTGAGACTTAATGACATTCTGCAGCTGGGGTAGTATGAATCTGAGTTCTTTCTGTTCTGAGTTATTTACTTCTGCAAGAAAATTCCCCATGGCAACTGGCCAAAGGGGCTTGTCTCCTTAGTGTGTGAAATGTGAGCAGATACAAACTTGACACCATATTTCATCCCCTCGCCTTCCCTCGTGTCTACATTCCTAACTGTAAATTAAGGGGTGGCACTGACCGTTCTGGGGTGGCAGGAAGCAGCTTATTCAGAAAGATAGGAAGAGGTGGAAGAAAAAAAAATATTGCAATGCTTCAAGGCAGTTTCTGAAACTATAGTGAGATTCATCTCACCCATAATCAAGACAAGCTGAAATTGTGCAACAGCTGATTCCCTTCTAAAAATGTGATGTGTATTCCTTTTATTGACCTTCTAGAGGTGTATTTATCATCTAAATAGAAATCAGTAGAAATTTGTCAATACTTGATAATGCACGTCCATACTTGTACCAGTACCCTTCACATTTATGGTCTCTTTTCAGGAATGCAGGGGTTTTTTTCCTGTGTGGAGGGTCCACTAAAACACAGAATACTTCTGCAGCACAGTCTGCCAAAGCTGATTATGAAAGAGGCAATTTGGAACATGGAGCCTCAAGCTGGACTTTAGAAAACAAGAGGCACCTGGGAAATGATGTGCAACTCACAGAGACTCTAAATACGCTCTGGCAAAACCAAAATTCCCCTAAGGACCTCAGTCAGCCAAGGGTGAAGCAGTGACCTTGGACACATGTTTACCCTTCCTGGAGCTGATCTCCATAATGCATCTGCTATTTTAGCTAAGGGATACCATCAGTGCACTCGCTTCCTTTCGCATCCTGGTTTTCGCTCTAATTCCTGAATGCACAGTTCTAAGCACACTCTGCAACAGGCCATAATTAGGGGGCTATGTCTAGCTATTGCATGTCCCACACACTATCTGGAGAAATTCAGGTTTGGGCTGGCCTGGAGAGAATGCTGTGATTACTTGTGGCATATGGGGTAGAGAGGTCCTTCCAATTTTATTTGCAGACCAACTCTGCCACACTACCCAGAAGATGTCAATGCCATGAGTGCAATAACTTTTTAATGAATTCACTTGAAATGAGAGTGTCTCACTTGAAATTTCAAGCAACAAGTCTGAAACTGAAATTCTGACAGCCCAACCATGGTTTGCTTGTTGTTATCTTTGATTAAGAAGCAAGCAAGATCAAAGACTTTTGCTCAGTCCCGTGTGCTCTCCAGGGACTGCAGAGGGACCAGCCATGGGTGAATAGGACTCTTCCTGTCAAGGGGACCTCACAGCAGTAGCTGTGCTCACACCTCTGATCCCCACAGGAGCTGGGGTCTTGTTCAGACTGGCTGCAGGGGAGAGGCATTCCAGGGCAGGGGAGCTGAGCTGGGCGAGTACAATGCACATCCACCGATCTCAACCTGCAAAACACTCCCTAGGGATCATGCTAGCCCAAGCAAGTGAGAACAGATTAGTCTGTACAAAAATCATGCCAGAAAAACTATCAGTGTAGCCAGCTTTAGTCAAAATGTGTGCAAAGCTTAGCAATTCAATTCTCATTTAAATAAAGGGAAAAAACAAGGCTGAAGGTTTTGAAGAGAAACCTAGGAAGCTGTTACCAACACAAGGAATCAGCAGGCCACATTCTGAAGATTTTCCTCTGCCTGTGCTAAGGCCTGCTGCAGAAAATCTCCCATTAACATCTGTGTGACCACTACTTCATCTGTGCGATGTAGCAATCGAACATGAGTGTGATTTAGCCTGGCTGGCCTGGGTTTATGACAGAAACAGAAATGCAAATATCAAATAGCAAATGGCAAATTAGAGCTCCCAGATTATTTTTATCATTTCAGTAGTTCTCTGCAAAACACAAAACCAAGTGATGTAAGCGTTTAAGAGGCTCAAACTGTAAATTCTTCTGGTACTGCCAGAGAAAAGTTGGTTACAGACATATAGTCCCTTAGGTTTCTACAGACATCCTGCTAAATTAACTGCTCATTAGTGAGAAGATGGGTTAATTATCAGCTGACAAATGAAAGGAAGAATTTAAGACTGTTCAGAGAGGAGAGGAAGCTTTAAGTGCAGTTTTGTTCTTGAGAGGGAATGGAGGCAGGAGAAGGAGACTGCTTTTATAGCACTTTTCAAAATAGGTGGCAAGGAGGAGGAAGAGGGGAAAAATTATTTTCTCTTCTTTCTGGGAAGCTGAGCAGCAATGCAAAGGGCTGAGGTCCTAGGAACAGCATGAAAGAGGACATTTGGTCCAGGGTATCCGTAGCTCTACCTTGCCCCATACAGCAGCGTGATAAAAGTTGTCACACACTGTTTTGCTAGCAGTGCATTAAGGGTGTGCCACAAGATTTGTTTATTCCGAGGGGTGGGAAAGGACCACTGCATTTTGTGTAGCCTGGTAAACACGCTGATCAGAGATATGATCATCCAGCATCCCCTCCTAGACTTACCCCAGAGAGCAAAAGCAAGGGTCCAGCAGGAACACAGGTCGCCAGCTCACTGGCAGAACCTGGACAGCCTGGGCTGGCCATAGCCACCCTCTTCCACCTGCAGCAGTGCTAGCTGAGGAGGCTGCAGGCTCTAACCCAGTGCCAGTTACTCACCACTGCCCTCCTGCCAAGGGTTATTGCCTCCTCAGATCTGCTGGATGAGCTGATTCGCTGGTCATCCCTAGTCTGTTCCATTCAAAAGCCCAGATAATTTAAGCAATTTAAATGTTGGTCTGTGCCAACCCAGGTAATTTTGACTGAAATTGGGAATTGGGAATTGTATCAAGAGAAACACGACTGGCAGCCTTCAGTAGGGGTTAGTCACTGCAATTGGTGCAGGATACAGAGATGTTAAATCTCTTCAGCCGTTTCAGCTGCTGCCATGAAAGGACTTGCGCATTTTCAGCTGCAGGGGCTATTTTAGCAAACATCATCTAGCTGCACTCACTCCAGAACTGTACATCTGCTGGAAGCCAGCAGAGCACTATATTAACTGCTGTTGGCTCTGAAACATTTCCAACTCAGACCCTTCTGCTTCCTTGGCTGGGAAGAGAGAGAGAGAGAGATTGTAGTAGTTACTCTACCACTTTACACCTGAGGAGGTCTTAACTGGCCATCTGGGACCTGATTTTGTTCCTTCACAATAGCAAAAGGGTCAGAAGAGAGTAAAAAGAACCTGCTGGGAGGCTGGGGAAGAAGAGCAGAGGGGGACATATGCGGAAGAGGACTGTGTCAGTGTCTAAGCAGCATCTCTTGAAGGAACAGAATAGTGTAACAGTTCAGAAAAGGACAGGCTTATAGGAATTTATGTGATCTCACAAGCTGCAATAATAAAAGAACATTTTGAAAGAAAGAAAAAAAGATGGAATTAGGGACAGACAAATTGTTCATCAGCTCTAAACCAAGAATTTGGCAATACTAAGTCAGCTGTTTTGTATCATTTCAAAATAAGATGTTTTTGGTTTACTTTCCTCTTTTCAAAATTTTTCCCCTCCCCAAGCACCATTACCCAAGTTCACATAGGAGGTCAAAACAGCAAACAAATGGAAAAAATCACAAAAATTAGCTGAGCTTCAAAAGGCAGTTCCTGTATTAGAACATGATTTTGGCTTTCTATTAAAAGGGACCTGCCTGCTTTTACACAAATCCTAAGATGGTACAGGTTGGCACTACTACATTTGTGTCAGGAAAGCTGCTTTGATTCACAGTACCTGAAGACCTGTTCTTAGGCTGGGCTCTGTGGGACCTGTGTCTCTAGTACTGAGATGAATGGGATCACAGAATCACAGAACGGTAGGGGCTGGAAGGGACCTCCAGAGACCATCTTGTCCAACCCCCCTGCGTGAGCAGGCACACCTAGAGCAGGGGGCACAGGACTGCATTCTTTTAAAGTACTGAGCTTTTGTCAAAACTGATCAGTGGCCAGCTTTTTCAAAACAGCTTGTATGTTTTAAAAAGCTCTCTGTTTGGGGAGGGGAAGCTGTTGTTTTCTGTCTTCACTATACTTTATTTTTAAATTGCAAGGAAATGAACAAACTTCAGGTGTGACATATTCTTTACCATAGTCTTTTAGTCCTATGGAACAGAAAGTGGAATAATTTTTATGTAATTTTCACTCTTGTTGATATTATCAGTTGGCATGTATACCATTGAGACCCCTATTGTCATCCATGAACTTGGCACCTCAGCAGCCCATCCCGGCTGAGCAAGCGGTCAAATCAGAGCTGAGACTCATCTCAGCAACATCCCACCAAAGAGCTCTCGGATGGGAGAAACTAACAGTAACACAGAAGAGGGAATCAACAGCACTCTCCCAGATGGCCCTGGAGAAACGCACTGGAGTTTAGGTATTCCCCCACTCCTGCTGTCATTTGCTGGACTTTTTTCAAACCAATCTGCCAAATTTTACCCTGAGAAGGACACTATTATTGACAGAAGATCTCAAGCAACATAAAGTTGCTGAGAAATCAGTAGAGATGTCTGTCTGCAGAGTGAGAGCTTCCTTTCTCACCCCTTTTGTAGCAGTCTAATACTGCACTCAGCTGTAGTAGAATTTCAGAGTATTTCTGTTCCCATTCCCACATGCAGCACAGGAGTGCCTATAGAGCCAAAAGAATTTGGGCCAAACCACTAAGAGTTTTCTTCTTTATTAATACACACTTGACCACATACTGTTGGGCAAGGCATGTAGTCAGCATTGCTTGTATCAGGTTACTGAAGAGACCACAGCCTTGTAAACTGTGAAGTTGCTTCTTGCACAGAACTGGGAAGGAAAGGAACTTCTGCTGATGCTGTGCTGAGTAGAAATTTTTTTTTCCCAAAAAAGGAAGTTTCCTCATAATAGTAACATTGTTGGATGTATTTACTACCGAGCTCATCAAGGCACTTGCTTTTCCTTTTTATGTTATTTGTATCTTTCACCACACTCATGTTAGCAGTTGAGCAAACATCATTCTGGCTTTGAGGGTGCGGGTTAAAAATATTGTCTCTTGCTGAAAAAAAAATATTCTGCTCATTTGGAACAATTCTATACTACATCTCTCCAGCACTTCATACCTGCTGTTCTCAAAGCACTTCTCGGAATGAGAGCATATGCAAGTTCAAAACTTTCCTTCTGAATAGCTAACTAATTTTAGAGATGAGGAAGTATCTACCATTATTTTCAAAACTGGGAGCCTAAAGTTAGACTTTTATGCTTATTGTTTGCTTTTCCAGAGATAGAAGACTTCCATTATCCATTTTAAAAAATGGATATTCAACTTCTCTGAACTTCAGCACTTCTTTTTAGGTATTAAAGTTTAGTTTGAAAATATTGACACTCTTATCTTTTTTAGATTAACGCAAAGTCCTCCAGCTAAATTAAAAGATAATTTGGCTACAAGTTCTTTACTTAGGCATAAACAAAAATGTTTCTCCTAAGTATTTATTCATGTCTACAGATACACATGTAGTGGTTTGCACAGATAAGATGGAGACCAATTATCACTCTGTACAACTGAATGTTTGACAAGAATTATTCTTGTCAAACAAGAAAGATCCCCAAAAAGAAGCAAGATGATCCACAGACACACACTTGTGCACACATATGTTTTAGGGGATGGACCAAGGACAACGGTACCTAACGATATTGCTCTCCCCATCCAGCCAATCCCAAAGACTGTCCTCCCTAACAAAGCCCTTTACTGAAGCTAATAAATTTCTGAGGCTTAAGAGATAATACAGCATAGCAATCTTATTCTGGGGATGTTCTTATTCTGGATAAAAGAAGTTTCATCTCAATTTCCCTCACAAGAGATTTCAAATGATTTATCAGAATTCTGCTTCAGGTATCAGAGTAGCAACAGCACAGTTACAATCCCAATCCCACAAATGATAAATATCAGCTCAATCTATAAACCCAACCTTTCATCGTATTGTTCCAATAGAGATTGTTCCAGTTTGGCTACTTCCTGAACTCTAGGGCTTGGATGAAGTAAAGAGCTGAAAAAGCCTGAGTATATGCAATGTACTTCACTTGCCTTGAACACTGTGCTTCTAGACATGAGCTGAGCTGCATTTGAATACAATACTCTGCTAAGAAAATGCAATGCAACATTCCCACATATAATATTCATTCATAGTGATATTAAAACACATCTCCTAGCACCATGAGAAGGCAGAGCTATATCCCATACCAGATTGGCTGGATACAGAAGTTTAACACTGTGTTGGTGGACATATCTGGATCTAGGATTTAGCCCAATGTATAGGAAGATTTTAGCAGGAAAATGAACAGGATAGGGAGATAGTTAGTTTGAAGAAACACAATTTAAATTTCTCCCAAGTCCAGAGCAACTTCTGAATCGGGTTTCGGTATGAGCCAGTATCCAAAGTAAATAGAACAAATTAATATTTTTTTCACATGATAAAGAACAGAAATTCCTGTCTTCATAGAAGCATTCATTGTCCCTTGGAAGATCACCAGGATGGCCAGGAACTGCCAAATCCAGGGAAAAAGCTCAGCCTCCCATCATGATCCTACAATAATGCAGCTCTGTACTTGCCATCCGCAAGGAGTCCATGTCTAAATGCATCAATCCACTGTACTCTTGTGAGCACAAGCAACAGTTTTCCCTTGTCTACGTGTTTGTTTAAATGCTAGATTATAAAAATAAAAGAATTCCAAGGCTCACACTCATTTTTTTGCTTTCTAATGGAAACTCTTAAATAATTTGCAACCTTAATTAGTACACAAGAGTATAGTAAAGCACAGGAAAATAAAAGTTCCAGCATAACAAAAGCAGGATGTGTGGAAAATATAAACAACTTGATTCAGTAAGCATGCAAGGGATTGAGGCCTGTTTGTCACCAGATCTCCCCCAAACTTCCCCCTGGAGTGAAACTCAAGAAGCATGCATGGACGAAAGCATGTCAGGACTTGGTGGGGAAGCCAATACAAGAATAGCTGCGGTAGTAACAGTGTTCCACATTCATGAAGATCTTGGGTTACCAAGATAAATTCAGCTACGAGACTCACCCTTGTGCATTCTTAACCCCTTCACTGCAGGATGCCTTCATACAGGGCGGTGTAGGGGGTGCAGAGACGGAATATTAGGAAACTTCAGGAAGGACTATTTCTTCTGGCTGACTGATTTATACACTATTACTGAGATTTAATCTTTTCAGAAATGTAAAAAGTCTTATTTAAGAGGAAATAGATATTGCTGTGGTTATAAAGTCTTTTGCCAATAAACCATACTGATGCGATTAAGAGTGCTATTTTTCTCATATATTAAGGCATAAGACCTGCTCATCCCAGTCTCCCAAAATGCAAACCTAAAATAATAATAAAAAATACTTAGTTATACTGCTTCCAGGTAATTTTTTGAAAGTTTTCACTTCCTTCAGCTAATAAATGGAATCATTTGA
>VZTV01109309.1:1175-33692 GCA_013400875.1 Anhinga rufa
GTTGTTTTTGTTTCCATGGGCCTCTGTTTAAAAAATGTTAAATGAATGCAGTACAGACTTTTTAGTGTCTGACAAAAAGTCAACTATGAATTCACTTCAGTAAAGTTTTAGTGAAGAATTGCACTATTGGATAAAGCAATATTTAAAATCAGAAAACATTGTGTGCATTATTTGAATGTGAAAACTACTTCTTTTGGTGTGCAAACTACTGCCATCCAGCAGTTCTGCAGAGTTTTTTAAAGTCAGATACATGGGTAAAATGGCTAAATATCTTTAAAGTCTGGTCACATACTTAGGAATTAAATATGGGTTCCGAATTGTCTTATATATATTTTAGATTTGTTAAAGCATAAGATAGAGTTGCTGATGTTCAGAGGACAGTTTTTAATGTGTCTTGCTTGCATTAAGATACACTTTTTCCTCCTAGTCTTCTGAAATTTATTTCACATTTCTAAAACAAACTGATGTGCTTTTTATTCCTGGAGCGTACACAGGCGCTACAAATTCAGCAATGTCTTTTGTGGCAAGAGAGGAGCATATTAGTCAGAACAAGAGTTTAAAACCTTCAACCTGTAGCTTTCAACCTGCAACCTAACAGCTCTCTTTTGCTGCACGACCAGGGTATTTGATTCCCTCCCACTGGCCATGAGAGTTGAAAGCTTGGTCTTGCTTCCTTTGTGTGACTTCAGATCCATGTCAGACTTCAGATCAAGCTGCACAGCCAGTGCAGCCAAAGGAGGCTTTTCATCAAAACACCGGAGGAAAAAATAGTGCTCCAATGAGATCAAAACTTTAAAAAGCCTCCCTGTGTGGTCTGGGCAGAGTAGCCAAGCAATCCCAACCAGATCTCCAGCATTACAGTCCATTATTCTCGGCAAATGTTTTCCTGCTGACAAGATGCCCCTTTGCTTCTCTGTGTGTTGTAAACAATTGCTAGTTAATATAGGGATTAATTACCTCTTCTTTATATTTGGGCACCCATGGGAGTAAAAGATCTTCTGCATACTTGCAGAAGATATTCTCATTAGTGTCACCTTAGTGTTATTGATCACTCTGCCATCAGTCTTCTGTAACCTTTGATCTCACCTGTCTGGGCTATAACAGATTGATAAACCTAAATTGAAAGCACCTCCAGCACACAGTCTTATTTTTCCAGATAAGCTTCTTGTATACTTGAGAGTGAAAAGTTCTTCATACTCCCTAGCCTTCTGCAAGACTGGGTCCCAAAATACTTGCCTTAACATTCACAAATGCAGTAGATTCACATATTCAAACATAATCTGAGCATTGCTCAAGATGGCTAAGTGTTGGAAACAATTAAAAATCTCTAATGCAGTAGTGGCATCGTTACCTTTTATTTCCATGGAAACTTTTTAATGGATAGGAATCCAGATTGACTGGCTGACAGTGGCAGCGGTCTGTTACTGTAATACATCAGCAGTCTCACTCTTGGCGCTTCCACACATTATTTGAGTATTTACAGTAGAATTATTTTAGCAAAACTGTAATCTGAGGTGGAACCGTATAGCAGCTTTGGGTGGCTGTAGACTAACATTTTTTCCAGGCTAACTGTGCTATGCTCATAGTGCACCTGATTACTTTTTGTTTATCAGCATGGACTTTGTTAAAAAACAAAAACGTAATTCTGTGGCTGGTGCCTGTTTGTTTGCAGAG
The DNA here is from genome assembly GCA_013400875.1 of Anhinga rufa. NCBI lineage: Eukaryota > Metazoa > Chordata > Aves > Suliformes > Anhingidae > Anhinga > Anhinga rufa. The sequence continues at coordinate 2,850 of VZTV01109309.1, forward strand.
AGGTAGAATGGCCTGCAAAAACTGCAGGTACATTACATGAACCACGCAAGTTCCCTGGCTTACATATGCTATGAAAAGTCAGCAGCTGATATTGGCACTATAGCTATAGAGGTAGTATAAGTTTAATTTCTCTGGAAACCTTAAAATCCAAAATTTGGACTCGTGTCCTAAAAATTAAGTTAGACTGCTCTGTTATGTTTATTAGCAAGTCTGCAAAGCATACACAGGGAGCATTCACACTTTATGCACTGGTCCAACATTTATCATACCTTTAGTCCCCTGATGTAATGTTCTGTATTTTTCTAAGAAAACTAGATCTTTTTTTTTATTTTTACATTTTTTCCCATACATTATTTCTTTGACTCCCCTTTCTCCATTTTTTTTAACTAATGCACAGCTGCCATTTTCCAGAAGTCTTCCCACTATCCTCTGAATGCTAAACTGCAATGATGGGTGGCAAAAGAGTTTGTGATAAAATTGAAATCTCATCCATGGTCTTCAAAGTGACACTCCGCTGAGGTTAGTCATATATATACTAGACTGGCTAAAATCCTGAGATGCCAGCAGATACCGCTTTTTAGCTGGTTCAAACAAGGAAAGGATTTTTTACAACTGAGAGGTTATACCCCTTCCTCCACCCCGCCATGCAGTGGGCACGCAAGACACAGGTCAAGCCCTAGGTTGGATTTTTAACATCTGTGACACTTAAAAACAGCATTTGTGAAACCACGTTCCTCTTCTGATGGGGATTAGAGGTGTGCTTGGCAGAAGGCATGAGGAGGAAATAAAGCAGGAGAGAGCTTTTGTTGGTGGGAGCTTGAGAGGGAAGGGTCTACACCAGGTTTTCAGCTGCGGCACAGGGGCACAGTCTTCGTGAAGTCAGAGGTCTTTCTGCGCCGGCCTTTGATGGTACAGAGTCCCCCGAGTTTCCTATGGGGAGTATAGCCTGAAGGGTGGCTGAAACATTAACCAGCACCTAGCAGGGAGGAGGAGGAGGGTTTGATTACATCCAGCGTCTAATTTAAGATATTAATGCATTTTCCAATGCAAAAATAATTTTTTTATTGTTTTATTTAAAGTACATGAAAATGAAAAAGCCTTTTCCAGCAGTGGTTTCTGTGGAATGTACTTGACAGAGGTTAGACTACTCCAGGGAGCTGTTTCACCAGCACTCTGTGCATTACAGGAGCTATCAGCCTTCAGATTATGCACTACGGACTATTAGACACGCAGCTATGATGCTTGTATTGTTTCTTTTGATTTTCACTATTTCTATCCGACAATCTTACTCACATCCCTTTCTATACAAGTTTATATGTGTATATGTATATATAAAAAGACCTTGCCTTGACTTGATAGTTTAGGAATAGTTAATTCTCAGGCACAGAGATGGATTTGAAAAAGGAAAAAGATTCCTACAGCAAGTTTTGTTGGAACACTGTGAGGGCTGGTTTAAAAGTAGATGTTCTGAAATGTGAGATGGGGTTTCTGAAGTTTAGGTGAATAGAACTGTAGCAATGTCAATAATGGTTACCTAATATCTGTTGTAAAATGTAATCTGTAGAGTGCTTATAATCCATAGGATGTTTCATGATCTGGTAAACATTTCTTAAAAAGTCAAAGAACAAACTGCCTACTGGACACTTCTTTCTTCTGACTGATAAGGTTTCTGGCATACAGAAGAGATTCTTCTGCAGCCTTTGTAAGGACTGGATTTAGGATTGCTCTGCTCTGGACATGTGCTGATGCTCCTGGAGAGTGTCCACGGCTTGTCCTTGGGGTGCATGAGACTCCCAGCAGGAGCAAGGGTCTTTGCTGTAGGGACTGCTCCTTTCTTCATCAGTGTCTGTCTTCACGGCCAGCAGGTTTTTTTGGAATACTGGAAGTTATGGAATACTCAGTTTGTAAGGAAAAAGCATTTTAAAAAAGCAAATAAATGACAGACTGGATCATTTTTATGCTGGTTTCCTCAGGACTTTGAAGTGCTGGATAGCCCTACTCTACTTTTGATCTCCTCTACTGTCTCCCCAGTGAGATGACTCTGCCTCCTCAGAAGCAGATCCCCAGCTGTACACAACTATACAGAATATGTGACAACATAAACCAGTTGGAGCATTCCCCAACAGTGAAATCTACCTCAAATATGTGCTTCCTCCTACTTAGCTGTAGGGGAATCGTCATGCCCCAAGTAGCTATGCAAGCATACAGGTGAGTTTTAGTTATAGAACTAATTAACAATTATAAATATATATATATGTATGTATTTCCATTTTATAACCAATGCCATTTGGATGATTGCCTGTTTGTGTATTATATCTTTGCAGTAAGGAGGAAAAACAAAAAGGAAGGAGAAGGGGAACATGGGCCTTGAGGGTCTTGTATATCGAATATTACACTAATTACTAGTAAAGTAGCATCACTAAGTGGTGGGTTCAGCAGCCCCTCAGTATCCAATACAGCAGAGATGTCACTGTTTGTAACGTCCTAATTAATTTCTTATCATTTTTTTAACTTGTAAATTCTTATTGGTGACTTTGAATGTAAAGTACACCTACAATCAGAATACTAGATGTTATGGTTTTATTTAATCCTTTTTTTTACATAGAGTTTATCTGCTTGAAGCATGTTTTTATATTTTTCTAGCTGCAAAATCAATATAGGTATGGCAGAGCAAGCTGTATTCTTTCTGTCTAGTGCATAATAGAGCTGGCTGGAGGACAGCAGTCCCTTTTCACAACAGCCTTTGAGATTTTAAAGCTTGTTTTCCTTTTGTTTTCTTGTTTTTTAAACTAAAATTACTTTTGCAGTTTTGGAGAAAAAATGAATTGCTTTAAAGGTCAGTTTGTATGCTTTCCTAATAGTTATGAAAGTTATATGAGAAAAAAAGAAAATAAGTCAGCCCACAATTGATTTACTTCTGCAATACTTTACCAGTGGTAAGCAACTCTCCTCAGATCGCAGGCTGTGGTTCATCCAATATATTTTATAACTCAAAGGTCTGTAAGGACCCAAATAGATTTCATCCGTAAGGCTTTTCTACAACATGCCATACTATTTCCTCCAGCGAATTTCAACTCATTTGTCACAAAATGATCAAAAGAAACTCTTACGATTTTTGATGTTGATGCATGATCCACTGTTGTGGTTTACCCCAGCCGGCAGCTCAGCCCCACCCAGCCGCTCACTCACTGCCCCACCAGTGGGATGGGGGAGACGATCGGAAGGGTAAAAGTGAGAAAGCTCGTGGGTTGACATAAGAACAGTTTAATAATAAAAATAAAACAATAATAACAACAACAACAACAATAATAATATAATGAAAAGGAAAATAACGAGAGGGACAGGAAACCCGGGGGGGGAGGAGGAATAAACAATCAAAACACGCAACACGTGCTGCAACCACTCACCACCAACGCCCAATGCTACCCGTCCCTGAGCCTCAACCTCCCGCCCTGCACCAGCTCCCCCAGTCATTATACTGGGCATGACGTCATATGATATGGAATATCCCATTGGCCAGTTTGGATCAGCTGACTTGGCTGTGGCCCCTCCCCTCCCGGCTTCTTGCGCAGGGGCAGAGCGTGGGAGGCTGGCAGCATCCCTGACTAGTGCAGGCGCTACTTAGCGACACTGAGCCCCTGCTTAACAACAACTAAAGCATCAGTGTGCCCCCAGCACTGCACCAGCTACACGGAGGAAAATCAACTCTGTCCCAGCCAAAACCAGTCATATCCAGTCAATTTGGGCATTGTTTTCAAAAGATACAAGTTTAAAAATAAAAGGAAAAAAAACCAACTTGGCTGGGACTGGACTGGACTACCAGTTCAGCAGGAAGATGTTTTAACCTTTTCATTTCATCTTTTTCACTTTCCTTTGATTTGCTTTAAATTTGTTTTTATTTGCTTTAAATCTGTTTAAATTTGCTTTAAATTTGTTTAAATTAACATATTCTCAAATATGGCAAGTGGTCCTCTTGAAGACAAAAGGGTTTGGACTTTTTAAAAAATTTGTTACAGACCTTCAAATAGATTTTTAGTGGGGAAGAAAACAGTAACTGTATCGTATCACGTCTCACCTGAGCCATTTAGTCCCTTGGCAATAGTGACTTTGGGGTAAGAATTTGCAGAGCAGCAGGTTGACTGGCTTTATCTCCTGCTACCCACCGTCATCTTTTGTCATTACATTGGCCTTCATGCTTGCTGTAGCAACACCGGGAAGGAAAGCTCACTATGCACACGCAGGGAACTCCTTTGCAGTCACCACTGCTGAAATGTAATACATGAGTTCCCAGCGTGCGGCTGAGATCTGTGGCTCTGGCACAGCAGCACAGCACTGAATTCTGTACATCCATGCAACCTTTCCAAGGAGTCCAAAAATTGCAATATGCTGATGTACTTTTAATACTATTTTGTGTGAATTTACAAGGTTAACACATTTGCTGTTTCTTTCCTCTTATCCTTTGAAAAGGACAAAAATAAGAGAATTATTGGTTCTTGGAAGTGGAGAGGGAGAGCTGATGGCTGGTTATACAGGTCTGCGCAGCCGGAGTGAATTATCCTGCAGATTATTGAAAATAACTTACTCAGAAATCATCGACAGTGATTGCTGATGGACTTTTTTGAGGAGTCATGAATATATTCTGAATTCAATGCCATGCTGAAGCCTTCTTGGTGCAAAACCATGTAAAATGGTTCCTTGGCTCATCACAAGTGATGTATTTGTGGTAGTGCACAGTGACAGTAATACTGCCTGTTCTGAACAAAAGGAAAACCTTCATTGAGCTCCTGCTTCTCATGGTCTTCTGACCTCTGCAAAGCAGAGACATTTGCATGAGTAAATCCATCAGCAGATATTATCTGAGGGAGTGAAGGACCCAAGCCTTGTATATTTAATATACAAAAAAAAATATGAGCCTCTCTCATTTCTACCTCAGCCTACAGGCTATGGGTATAAGCCTTTAAGTGCTGTGCATTTTCTAATTCCCTGAGTCTTCATCAGTCTGGCGCTGATGCTGATTATAATACAGAGAGGAAAGTTAGATTTCTTTTTAAAAGTTATGTTCCTAATGCTCAAATGGAAGAGGGCAGTATAAACATGGCTACACACCCTGTTATAGGATATTTTGTCTCTTCTCAGAGGAAGAGCATGGGCAGTGGAGTGTCTTACAGGAAGGTTTAAAGGCACTTTTTTTTAATACTTTGCGGGGGATAGGGGATATATGTATGTGATGTTATTACATATTGATTGTAGATAAAGATCAAGATATAATGATTCACAATTTTATAACGTGCCATAAGCAGAAGACAAGCTTGATGTGCTTGAAGTAGTTTGTGTTGCTAAGGATATATTGTATGGTTGTAGTCCAACTGAGAAATGATCAAGGAACGAATAACTGAAGCCATGTTATTATTCATCAGACAGGAGTCCCTTGCCAACTGGAGGTGGAGATACAAATCATAATTCACAAAGGTTGCCATGTGAGAATTTAGCTTCAGGAACCTAAATAGGCACAAAATGCATTAATAAGAGGTGGGTATCCACTGTCTATGAAGAAACACCTTGAATCCAAATTCTTTGAAATATTTTCTTATGCCCAGCAATAAGATCTTTCTCTTATCTAGGCTCAATTTTATCTGCTGTCTATTGTCCACCTTTGAGCTCCTTTGTGATGATTATGAAGTTGAAGCTTTGAGGTGAAAAATAATAGAAACTTGAGATCTACAGCAAAAGATAAGATGAAAGCAGTCAAATGAAAAACTGATTTGAACTTTAAAACATTTTATATGGCTGACTTTCACCCTTCTTGCCATTAGACATCAAACCGATGCCCTAAGGCCTTGTTGGGCTCTGATTGCTTCATAGTTGGAGAGAGGGGTAAGGAAGTTACCTCCACAAAGTAACTGAGAGCCTGAGTAAGCCGAATTGACACAAAGGTTTCTGCATCTCCCTATCTGCCTCTCCCAGCTTGGATGCTTCAGGGGGTGTCGATATGGAGGAGGGAGGGAGGGAGGGCTGAGGTTACTGGTGTGACCAAGTCCTGTGTGTCACCAACAGCCAAGGAAGCAAGCTACTGCCATAATACTACATATTACTATTTCTTAACAAAATTACATGTTGTTTCCAGGTTTAATAGATCCTTTCATATTTTCTTTTACAATGTGATCTAGGGATTTAGGATAAAGAGAGGGATGTGCTACTAGCTGCAAAGATGTTGTGTGCCAAGGGTAAAACTGAATTTACAGGAGGTCCTGGGGTAAAAGGGCCAAAGGCTGAGGGAACTGGGGTGGGCACAACCCAAAATATCCAGGAAAGGAAAGGATAGAACAGGCATATTTTAGATTTGTCTCTTCTAACAAGCAGACTTATCCATGTAGACTAAACAAGGTTAGGCTGGTGAGATCATTTGGCGCTTTACAGAAACTCATCAGGATGAGCCTATCTGCAGGCCAGGGATGAGTTTAGCTCATTCTGTGGTTTTAATTTGGTTGCCTGAATGCCAAGAATGAAGGAAAAAAAAAAAACAACACACAAAACCATCACTGTAAGTAAGGCAAACTTGCACCTCTGTCTTTGCAGCAGTCTAGTGTAGATACTGAAGCAGATCTGCATCTTTCAGCACTTGCCATGGCCACCAGCCTTGTGCTGGGGACAGCATGAACAGCTGGAAGCCCAGGGATGTGGCTTCATCTTCTCAGGCTATTATACTGGTTCCTATACCAGTTAAACCACCCACTGCTGCTGGGTCTGATTCTCCATTGCTGTGTACCTTGTGCAGTCACTTAACTGCTGTGCAGTCACTTACTGTGGTGCAGTTTCTGTGAATTCTAACCTTCTTGTTTATTATGTGGGTGTAAGAGGCTTTTAAATTAGTAAACATAATTTCTTTTACCCTTTCCTCAATTATAGTTTCTCCTGTTCTCTTGCACTTTACCCTCTGTTGAGTAAGAAGAGACATAGGGTTTTTTTTTTTTGTTGCAAGCCTACATCTTTCTTGCTCTCTTGCTGTACCAAGCACTCATAGCATCTCAGGGACAAGTTGTGCTTTGCATTTACACTTTCTGTGACTTCACTGAATCCAAAATGTCATTGAAAATCAGCTGCTTCTGCTTAGTTTTGTAATCCCTTTGAAAGTGAAAACAGGTTGTGGATTTATATTCTCCAGACCTCTCCTAAAGACTGGGGTTTTTTCCTCTCTTTTTGCCACTGTTGCTGATCAGACAATGACAACTTGTAGGAGAGTTAAGGAAAATCTCTATTTTAGACCATGGGATTTTTTATTCATCTGAATGATCTTACCAAAGATGGCTAGGCCTGCTGCACTTTTACTTGTGTGTGTCTATGGGAATAAATACTTTGAAGTAAGCAGACTTCCATCAAGCATGAGTTCAGTCCTGCTGGTTTCCTTCCCTGTGTGAATGTGCATGTCTGAGAGAATGTATGTTTATAATTATGCTTGTATCTGTAATAAAACCACCTATTTAAATAAGAGAAAGGGGACTGAGTGGCAGTAGGTGTTAAGCCCATAGAGTGAGTGACTAGACAAAGGCGAGCGGTGCAGAAGCCCTGCTGAGCCAGCGCCTGCAGAGCGCATGCTGCCAAGCAGCGCCAACTGCGGCTGCTTGCTGTGGACTACTGATCCATTGGATGAACAAAGCTCGAATCAAAGTATAGGAGACAAGACAAGCCATGTCGTTTCCCTTTCCACCCCTTTGATACCCATTTGATACCCCCGCCCCCCACCACTTTCCTCTAACATATATGCAGACATACACACACACGTGATCATCTGTCCTTCTCACTGTGTTTCATTTCCAACGAGACTGACGAGGGGAAGAAACCTCTACCAACATGTTCACTGACAGTGTATCAGATGGTCAAACAGAAACAACACAAAAATAAGATAAATACGTATATTTCAGGATTTATTTTTTCTGTAATAGTTAGGTAGTCTTTCATGTCCTGAACCACTGTAAGAAAGAAATATGCAGGTAACTCTTTAGTTGCAATGCTAACTGTGAGTGACTTTCAGTGTGAGAACATTTTGGAACTTGAATTGGTGATTACTGCTTCAGAGGCAGGTAACTGATGGATGATGGCATAACAGAGCTGTGCAACACTTTGAACACAAGTCTAAGTGAGCTAAGGCACATGTGTTGGTCTGTATTTGTTCCATGATAAAGAAAACATACTGCTCATACTTAATTTACTTTTCAATTGTGCATCTGAAAGTGTTAAAAAAAAAACAAAACACAGTGTAAATGGCTAGTAGTATCTCTGTTCAGGTTTTTTGAGCTGTGTGGCACTGCTGGTCGGGAATATTATCCTTAGTGCTGAGCACGAGGTGGAATGCCTAGTTCAAAGGCAGCTTTATGTTTCCTCAAAGTTTCACAGGTGTTTGAACCTGGAAGTGTCTTTTAAAATCAATTTAAAATGTTACTAGATTTTTTTTCTGATAAGTATTATTAGGATTATGACTAAACACAGGGGTGAGGTTTAGTAACTTGATTTTTCTATCATCATGTCAATTGGAGCAGGCTGTGCTACAGTGGTGCTATTTATGTCTGTTTAAAAAAAACAATGAATAGCTGTTTTTAAAAATTTTACTCATAGGACAGAAATTCAGCACGTCTAATGGCAGGGTAAGGTTGCACTGACTGTTTACATTGTAAACCTGTGAAGGAAAATGATGAAAATTAAGACAGGCAAGCAGTTAAATTGAGGTTAAAGATTATTCAGAATATGCTATGCTGTTTTTTGTTGGTCTTGGATTTCAGATTACATGAATCTGGTGCAGGTTCAGGGTCAGAGGCAGTAATGTTTCTCCAAAGAGTTTTGTCATAGTCAGATCACAACTAAAGCCAGACTCCTCTTGCCACAGACCTGATTTAGAAAGCCTGAGCTGAATTTGTGAGCATGTAAACAGGGCTTGCATCTGCACTTCTGCTCCACAGCGCTCAACTTTTCATACTGGAATGGAGAAAGAGGGAGAAAAAACCCTTAAGTGTTCCTTATCAGCAGAAAAGCAAGTACTATGTAACATATGGTTCTGTGGGAGACAGTCCCTTAATAACAATCCATATTTCAAAACTGATATTTTGCTTCTGGCAAGAGGTTAAAAAAACTGCACTCTAGTGTCTCTAAGTCACTTTTAACACTGGTTTTGGCCATGATTTTCAAGGGCTTTGAAGGACTTCCTAAGCTGTCTCAGGATCCCAAAAAGGAAAAAAAAATATATTATTAGTTCAAAATCTTCAAACTAAGCCCCTTCCTTACATTCCAAGATTTTCCTGATCTTTGTAGAGTGTGATCATGGGCAAGCTGCTATCTTTAAGTTTCTCAGGGATTTCCTAACAAGAGAGAGAGAGAGAGAGATTTGCCTTCCATGTTAAAGTGCTTGAGCAAAAATAGTGTATCATGGAGAACTTATTATTATGATAAACATTTACAGATTTTAGAAAATTTGAATCAGTGAGTGAATTGATAGCAGTACATATCTTAAGAAAAATGCAAATTATATTTGATTTGTAATATGATGCTTATCTTCCTCGAAATATTTCACAGTAATGTACATATAAAATACAATGTCCACTAGAAAGGAAGACTGATCCAGGGAATACTGATGATATCCACTTTAATCAACTATCAATTACTACTGGAATGTGTCACATTAAGGAGCCACTTGCTCAGTGTGGCCCATCCCAGCACTGACTGCTCCTAATTAACTGGCCCGGCCTTGCAAGCACCACAAACGGTCTGTCAGCCTGTGTCCCCTGCATCGTTGAGAACACATAGGTAATTGTGCGTTGCTCTGCAAAGTGTTTGCAGCCACCTCTAACAGCACAACTGGGGAGGAATAAATCACTTCAGGATGGTTTCTGAAGTTGCACTGCAGTGACAGGATGCATTTTCATTTTTAGGACACTGTTACTTAAGTATTATTTGGATAACAAATTCACTTAACTCAATTACCTTTAATGAGTTCCAGTGCATGTAAATCTTACTTGCCTGGAAAAAAACAGCCAATAGTTCTCTAGTTGTGAGCGCTAAGAAGGGATTGATTTCTTTGTCCATCCAGTGGCCTCCTGGCATCTTACTTTTCCCTTTCTCAATAACACTTCTTGACTGCGGCAGCTGTGACGGAGAGTCCTGTGTGTGCTAGCCCAGTGGTGAAAGGGTATCCTCCCCTCTGAGGCTCAGCCCCTGGTTAGTTGATGATCCTGGACAAATCGCACCACCTCTTGGAGCCCCACAAGTTCTCTCTACAAATTAGAGGCAATATTGCTTTTCTACACTGATGGGAAGACAACAAATCTGTATTTCATTAGCAAGGAGTGCTTAAAGGCTTGCTTCGTGCAGTAAAGGAGGAGCATCTGCATACAGTGGAGTATATTCTCTCTTCAATATACATCCAGAGCTGCTTCTCACAGCACAGAAGAAAATGTGTATGAAATGTCTGGATGCAATAGAGGCTAAATCTAATGTGTTTATAAAGGAGTGTTAGAAGAAGGGAAGGTGCCTCATTTTTTTCCCAGCACTGTGCAGACTAGTCTATAATGGTTTAGACTGAGGAAAATAGAGTTTGTAGCAACTGTATTGTTCGGTTAAATGTGCATCCTGTATCTCTCTCGGAGAAGAGAGGCACTCCTTTATGTCACTCATGTCTCTTTAACATGCATACAAATTATACTACAGGTTTCTCTTTTTCACTTCATCCTTGTACTTCAGAAGCATGTTTGAAGGGCTTTTCTCCTTTGAGAAAAATGTAAGCTCATTTTACTAGATGGCCATGTACATTACTGACAGGTGTCAAAAGTGCAAATCACCCACCAAATAGGCTTCTGCGTATCTCTAGTGAAGACTTTTTAAAGTTGTCTGGCTCAGAAGTGATTCTGGTTTGTATCCTTTTGTCCACTGCAGTGGGACAAAGTTGGCAACAGATTTAGTGTGTATAGCATTGCTTTTCCACCTCTGGGATTACAGCTTACATCCAGCTTGACGCTCTTAAGTGCAATCACTGAAACAGATGGAGATGAGGCTTACGTGGGCATAAATCTGAACAGTTACAAGGGTGGCTTGTAGCAATTTGAACTCACTAGACAAAGACAAAATATACACGAGTAATGGAAACCATGTTGAGCATGTTTTTCTGGGTAACACCAGCATGCACAGAGGAAAGAGGAAGGAGTAAAAAGGTTTTCAGAAAACTCATGAATTGGGCTGGTGCATGTTTTCAGAAGAACATGGAGCGATGGGTAGGTAACAACAACCGAAAGCAAAAGGGATTGTACTGAGTTTACATATGCTTTGCTGTGTGTTGCTTCTGATATTCACAGGGTAGAGGTCTGATTAATAATACTTAAAGGTATTGAAAAAGAGAAAAAGGAGTTCAGAACTGAGATACTGAGTGTAGGGAGCAAAAAAGGACAACTTTGATATACTTGGGGCTCTTGGGACAGCTGTTATTTTTCTTCCTGAAAATTAGCTTTTGGGGAATGTTCAAAGCCTGAACAGTAATAGTTTTGATAAAATGGGTTACCCTTGGAATTATTGCTATTTACTCCACAACTCATCTACCAGTTCCTTATGATCTCTCATGGTTTTTAGTCAAAAGTAAATTGTCCAATCTGTGTAGTTAATTTTTTAGTTCTAGTAACTTTGTGTAGGCCCAGTAGAGAGACTTCTGCAAGCCATCTTTAAAAGTTCAGGATCATGTTCTGTGAGCTTTAAGGAGTGCAGCTGAGCTTAATCGGGGGNTAGTATTTTAGGTTTTGTTTAGAGGGTTTTTATTTGTTTTGCCTTTTTTTTTTTTTAATTTGCCACAGAGAGCTTTCTTATTTCCTACCCCAGCTCCAAACTACCACAACTGGCTTACATGGTTTTCAGTTTTTTGGACTTCAATTGCTGGTGTTAGCAATTCACTTCTTTTTTGATCCCATATCTGCACTTTTAAGTTTTAAATTGTGTGTTTTGAACGCTGACAGAATTAGATCAGTAGCTACCAGGTGTGACAAGTTGAAACAGCCATACAGTCAAGCAGAAAAAAAACCTAGCTTGGACAGTGAGGGAGGGTTATGTGTGTGTGTGTTGGGTTTTAGGTTTCTTTTTTCCCGATATTTTTCAGGTGCACCGTAAGGATAGTATTTTGTTTTTAATGGTAGTTTTGACCCTTCTCATGCAGCTGGGGAGCTGGCAGTCTGGCAAAAGTCTCCCACATTAAGATGTGGTTGAATTCTTGGGCTGGCCAACCCAGACAGGTTGTCTGTCAACAACTGGCTGTGTACAGGTTGCACACAACACGCTGGCTGTGCAGGATAGTGCAGATCCGTAGGCACAGCTATATGCCCTTACTACAGCTTGCAGTTGGTGATGAGAGAGCACTTTGGAAATAGATGGGGAACAGTGATGGGAGAAAAACCCCAAAAGACTTCTTTTTGAAGCACTGTGACATCTACTAGTCCACAAATTGTGGTTTATTTGTGTTATGAAATACATGTAAGAGAACAAATTGTTAGACATTTAACCCTCAAGACAGTAACTATCAAGTAAGATAAACAGAAAAAATCTGTGAATGAACTTTAATTTCATTTTTTTAACATAAGACAGTAACCTTACTTAGAATAGAATTTTGTGACAGCTAATTCACCTAAGCATATAAAGACTCAAATTTCAGAAGAGCCTAATGCAGTCAGGTGCTTAAAAAAGAATTTATTTTATTGATTTAAAAGAAGCCCTTAAAAGCCTTTTGTTAACCCCAATTTAAAATGTGTTATCACCTATTTGAAACTGTCAGTTTTTCTTTTATTTTTATACAGAAATTGTCCAATCTTAAAACCACCTGCCTAAACAGCTGAAAAATTAAAAATCAGAATAGATCTGGATAAATCTATAGAATAAATTTTGTTTACTCTATTTATTTGTGTACAGACAGATTTTCCTGTATGTTGGCTCATATGGCTTTACAGCTGCAGGCCCACTTTGAGAAACTGATAATCACTATCCAAAAGAGCACTAGCCTGATCATTAGAATTAATAGTCTACAATTTAAAGTCTTTTAAGACATGTTTGGTTTCCGTCTGACCCCACTGGTACCTGAAAAGAAGCAAAGTTTTCTGAAAGTCATTCAAATTGTTCTTAGTTAAGAGAAAACAAACAAACAAATGAGCATACTGCAAGCAATCTGTTGTAATTAATATGAGAGCTGTCGGGGGGGTATATTATAATAAGATGAACTGACAATGCTGTTCAAGGGCTAAACCTAAAGTTTCCACTCCAAGGAGGAAAATGACATTTATGCTGATTATAACTTCCTTTTCAATGACAACCTTCTTTTACAAAAGATGAATTTATTTTGTTTTGTGGGTAGATGAGGAAAAAAAACCTGTTCTTTTCCCTGAAGGGGCTGGCTTAGGACTTTAAATTACAATGGCTGAAACATTAGGGAAAAGCTGAAAGCTCACAACAAACACCAACCAGCTGCTTCTGCTGTATATTTAATATGTACAGCTCTATTAGATTGCTTTATTAATACATCTGCAGGTACCTTGCAACAGGAGCCAGATGGCTCAGGAGATGGATAATGGCATAAAAAGGGTTGCAAGTAGCAATCTATTGCAGGTCAAAAATAGCCAGATGATGTTCCCTTCTGATGTCTATTCAGTAACCAGCATGAATGACTCTGAAGAGAGGGTCTCACTCCAGTGCCTGGTACTGTACCACCAAAACTGCCGTGAGTATTCATCCCATATGAGCAGAAAAACCAAAATGTGTAGAAGGGGTGACAGGTAATTAAGCAAGCGCTGTCTACACATTAGCGATGATGCTTTTTGGTAGGATGCTGCAGGACATTTGTTTTATTTTGGGGAGTAACAAGAGACCAAGCTCAGCAGGTGACTCTGTAGGTGGGAGGAAATCAGCGTCCACAGTCAGTTCCTGGGCTCTGAAACACGTACACAGTGGGTTTCCGAAATTGGCATCAAGGGCTACGCTGGAAACCTGCCAAGGGAGTGCAGCCTACACTGATTCATACAAACACTAATGCAGTAGGCTGCATTTTTAAATTTACATGACTGACTCTATGGTCCTGAATTGCATATTGAAGTGCATTCTCAAGGAAACCCTTTTATCTGGGTTTTCTGAAAACCTAGGCAACAAATATTAGGAGAAAATAAGTGCCAGGCTTTGTGCCTGTTTCTCTACTTTTATCTTCTAAAAGTTTAGAAGTAGTTTGTTGGTTTGAATTTATGAGCTATGGAAACTGGTATTATTAGGAGACAGAAGGCAAAAATTTGAGAAGTTATGGTACTGCAATCTTAATAAAGCTGGTATAAAATTAGTTATACAGAGGCATTACAGACACAACCCTGCTTTCTCTGTTTGATGAGGCCGTAAAGCATCACAGTGAGATTCATCATATGACCAAACCTGCAAGAACTCAATTGAATGGTCAGAGCATGCTGTAGGTGTATTTGTCCAGAAACCCCACCTGTGTGTGGATATTACCTTGTCACTCAGGGTAACATGACAGAGTTGTAATACAATATATGCCTTGTGTCAGATTCCTTGCATCACTCCTGGTTTCAGGCATCAAAAGCAAAATGAATGGGCCCTGCCTCTCAGACCCCAGGAAGGCAATCCCTTGCCTTTAATCCTTTGAACTGCTTTTGGAATTAAAGGAGTGATACTACCCGTATTGTAGGGTTGCACCTGAAGACCTCTTTGGATGTTAGGTAGCCCAGGTGTACCACATAACTCAGGGGACAAATGTGTGTGTGTGTGTGAAGGCTATGACCTGCAGCCTGAATACAGCCTATACACAACTTTGCACCCAGATGAAAGGGGATGTTGCTGCCTGACGCTGCCCCATTGTAAGTCTGGGGGTGTGCTTGGAAAAGCTGTTGAGGGTGGTCTGGGGAGGTATCCGTGACACCAAGATAAGCGTTTCTCTGATATCTCTGTCTCTTGTAACACTCTAAGTTATTTGTACCTTGCAGCTCAGTCTGTAATAAATCACTCTGATGGCCATTTAGTAGCACAGTGGCCTGCTGCTGTACTTCAAATTCAAATAATCCCCCAGTCTCCCTGCTTTTCAGGGCATTTGTTGAAACCTAAACTCCTCACCCTTAAGTGCTAATGGATATGGCTGTCAAAATAAACACAGAGTCCCTTTCAATTACTTATTGTTTTGGGATTTGTCCACATGCTAGTTCTTGGTGTGTTTTTAAATTATTATTTGTTTGTTTGTTATTTATTTGCTTTGTTGTTGCTAGTCCAGTAGATTATACTGAAGACAAAAAATCCTGAGCTTTCAAACAGGAGCAGGGTGAGGGCTGGGTTCTGAGTAAATCCAAAATCAAAAGGAAAGTAATGAACAGCCACAGCTACACATGTGTAATTCTTGAGAATGATTCTGTAAAAGCACATGAGCCTTGCACTGTGAAAGCATAGGAAGCATTTGTTTGTGTGTGTGTGTGTGTGTGTGAGCCAATGTACACTTGTGAAGTCAAAGATGTTAAAACACAGAAATAAAGACCAGATCCTTAACTGGTTTAAATAGATTCACCTCCATGGCTTCCTCAGACCCATAGCAGTTTACATTTGCCGAGGATTTGACTCAATATAATAAGTCCAAATATCTATTAAAATAAAACATGTAGAAACAGTAAATGAAAATTAAGACCCGTGTTACATAATGAATTTTAAATCTTCATTATTCCATGGAGAGATAATTTGACATGAAAATACAACTTCATTACTGTAGATGAAAAGGGTGGTTATTAAACTTATTGTTAACATGACCAGACAGTAAGAACTATTCAGTGAAACATGAGCTGAAGGACTTGGGGAGGTAAAAGCAGTTATTTCAAGTCTAAAATTACATCCTGTAAGAATTCAGGTGGAAGAATCAGATTTGCAGTGTTAAACCTGAATCCAACAAATATTTGTTTCTACTATCCAGTGACTTTTAACTTGATCTGCTCAAGGAGGTAAGTAATTATCACATCTAAAAATAACTATTCTATTTATTTAGCATGCTTTCAGAAGTGTTGGAGTTAGATGTGAAACAACATCTACCATAGATAAAATAAGAGAAAGTAGAGCAAGAAGGTCCTTGGCTAAAATTGAGTATATTTGCCTTTACAAGGTAAGGATCTAATCAAATGCTTTACTAGCAGAAGAATATATACAGCTTCATAACCAATCATTAATTCATTTTATAAATGCTGCAGCTATCCTTCATTCATGCTAGGTGTCCTACCTATAGAGAGTTCTGTAGCTGCCTGTTTAATGTCCCCTGGCTGGTTGTAGATGGTCATTTTTCTCATCTGTTAGCTTCTTTAGGCATGTACTTCAGTTTCCCTTGACTGTTTTTAAGGAAATTCTATTATGTCCTTTAACTTTCCACCTCTCTCTTCTCTCTTGGCATCACTTATCTTCATCACACATCTCTCTTAATCTGTCCCAAAATTCACTCTTGCTTTTTGCTGTATATCTCCTCACAGTTCACACATGATAATGCTTCATTCTTCCACTCATGTGTTACTTACTCAGTCACTTTTAATGCATGGGAGGAAAAAAGGCTTTTCACGCTGCCCGCTGTCAAGTGCATTTAAGGGACTGTATTCATGGCAGAGAATAAAAACTACATCTGGGGGCAATTAAATGCACTAGTGAAGCAGAGGAGTTTCCTGACTGCAGGATCCACATGAGCATAATCCTTCCAAGAGCCAAGAAACTCTCATCCTTTGCTGGAGCCACCAGGAGCTGAAAGGCTCTGAATGTTTTGCAGGAGCACATAATGAAATTTATGGAGAAGCCAAAGAATATTTCAAGGATGACTTTATGAAATGTTACTCTTGCCTTGTAGGGGCCTGCAGGTTTTATGGTGCTGCCTTGTATAATGCAACACCACTGTCAACATAGGAAGAGCCTTGGGAAAGCATTAGTTAAGAGATAAAAATGGAAAAGGCTCTAGTGAGACCTAGATTTTGCTGATTTTTCTGATGCTATGCTACACAATGGCACTGCTCTATTCTTCAGTTGTGAATAACCAAACCAAATGACGCATAACCATGGCAGTAGGAGTGCTATAAGTGCAGACAGATGTGCTAATGCTCTTCCCCCTTCTTTTGGTACATGGGTTGAGGTGATTAGTTGTTATGCAAATAGATGGAACTGCATCTCAAAGTATGATTTTGTAGTCTGAATTTGTTAATAAGCTAATTGGTGTGCATATTAAAAAGGATTCTTAAGGTATTTACACATGTACAATAGATGATTTTCAATCTTTTATCAACTTGGCTGCAATAAAGAAAATCAATTAAATGAAATAAAACACCATGTTCAGTACTAGGGATTAGTGCTTGCAGAGATTTCTTTGCAATAAAAATTTTCTAAGAAGAAAAGCCGAAACTGATAGACTTGGGGGATTTTCTTTTTTTTTTTTGTCTAAACTAACTGGCTTACATATTTTCAGATGTGTTTCAGTTAATTTAAATGTTCCACTTGTGTGTTGCTCTCCCCATCTACTACTGTGTTCACCAAACAAGAAATTCATGTGCTAACCCAGGATAAGATTGTAATCCTTTAAATTACATTCAAATCTTGAAAATGTCGAGAGGCAAATATAAGAGGTTTCCATGATATGCATCATGCTTCTAGTAAATGTAGACCAAGTGCAATAGAATTGGTTAAAAATTAGCTAGCTCCAAACCAGCAAAATCCTGCTCCACCTTCCAAAAACTTGCTTAGGTTATTCCATGTGAATGAAATGAAGCTGAAACAGTCTTCATCAAAAAATAACCCCATTCTGCTTTCTTCATCCCTCTCTCCCTCAATATGCCTTGCTGACTAACAGTGGACAAATACAATGCCCAGTGTATTTCTGCACTCAGAATGCTAAATCTCATTAAACACTCAATAATATTAATGGTGATGATTGTTCCCTTCTGGGGACATAGGAGTTCAAGGAGCCCAAAGGTGCTGTGCCATTGTATTTTTTCTGGTGATCAGAAAAGCAGTTTCTTCGCATAGTTTGTCTATTGCCACTAATTTGGCCATCCACACTGAACATTGGCATCCTTCCTACATAAGGGAGGGTTCACACCTAACATGCACAGACACAGATTTCAGTGCTGTCTTCTGACTTCAGCACCAAGTTTGACCTGTAACTGCAAAAACTGTTTAAACAAGCTGGTCCTCAAAAAAACAGTTAATAAGATACTTCAGAAGGATAAATACACTGCTGGTTTAACAAAAGACTGCAAAAGTTCTGCTGAATGGGAAGGTAGCTGATACTTGAAAAGAAAGATTTGGTAATTAAATTTGCTGCTAAATGTTCCCTGATGACCTTACATATTGATTTAGTTTTCGAGTCAAGCCTCACTGAAATTTGTAGCAGTATTGCTTCTGCTTGCAGTAGGCTTTGTGTGTGTGCCTGTGTGTATCCCTGTGTGTGTGTGTGTGTGTGCATGTGCATGAAGGAATGTGCAGGTGCAGGTCCATGCTGGAGCAGCCAACTGATATTTTCCTCCTGGTAAATTTGACTCAACAGTGGATTAAACTGCTCTGTTGATGCAAAATCTTGTCTATCAAGCAAGGTAGGCTAATAGCAATATTAAATTCTTGAAAGAGTCAGCATTCTTTTAAAAACCTTGGGGGCATAAAAACCAGTCTCCACTGAAGGCAATAGGAGTTTTACTAGTTTCTCTGGATTTGGGATTAAAATACATATATGTTATTATATTAAATTATATTAAAATACATATATATATATATACACACACACACACACACACACACACACACACACATTCGGTATCCATAGAATGAGGCNTATATATATACACACACACACACACACACACACACATTCGGTATCCATAGAATGAGGCTGGATTAACCATCCCAGCCAACCAGAGAGTTGCATTTCTAAGAGATGATTCCATGCCTGATGTATTCCTATTCAGTATAGTTTATATATATAATAGTCAGATTAGAATTATATTGGAGGAGAGAACACTGAAACGTCGTGATTGTATTGGGGTTGAACAATTATAATACAACTAACTACACTGTTTAAATATTCATTTTTATGGAAGGCATTCATTACGCTCTTCATCTGGTTAGTTGCTCTCACTTAAGACTCATTCTAGTGTTCAATCTCTGATAGAACATTGGAAAAAATCATAAAATATTTAAATGCTCTCATTATGTTTTGGACAGCTTGTATTGACAGTGTATCCCACGCTTCATTTACAACAAAGCTTACAATTTTTGCCACTTAGAGATAGCTGCAGCTCCTCTGAGGCAGAAAGTATTTGCTACTAAGAGTTAAAATGAAAATTACTGGGAGAGCGCAGATTGAAAACTAAAAGGCCCTTGACTAGCCTAACATTTTTTGAGACTTGCACTGAACCATTATTTTTAAGTTAGACACATTTAGACACACTGCATGGCATCCAGCATAACATACAACACCGTCCACCATAATATGTAACACCAGCATAAAAATGGCATGAAATGGGATCCTTGCACAATAAGACCTTTTAATCTCATTGCTTGCATTTTGTTCTATCTTGTTCAGTGCAGCTTCCTCCAATTACTGTAAAACCTACTCTTAGGTATTTTTATGTACTTTCTAAACCACCTATTGTTGAATGTGTGACTGTGTCTTAGACTGAACTGCAGTGCTAGCATTATTTTTGCTATGTACCTGTCTCAGACATCCGCCTCCCTAGCAAAAAAGCTTCCTTTTGGAAGGAAGATTATCACACTATGATATCTGGATCATCTTTGCCTTTGTGCTGAAATCCTTTCTGTAAGAACAACACATTATTTGAAGGCAAACTGAAATCTGACTTCTTTTCTGAATATTTTGAGAAAGGCTGAGCTCTTCCAGGCCACATCTGCATCCATATTCTCTGTAAAGTCTGCCAGGAATATTCTGAATGCAGAGGAGAACCACAATCACCAGCCACCCTCCGTAGCTGCTGAAGACATCGGGTCTCGGCTAAAACCTGCCAGCACAGCCTTTAAGATGATGCTCTTTTGGACATGATGCCGAGAGCTAGCAGGCCTGCAGCAAGTGGGGAGGGGGCTGTGGCTTGGCCCCCACCACCCTGCAGTGCCCAAGGCTGTAGGCAGTACTGGCTCCCCCTCGAGCCCTATGCTTCAGGAGGGTGGCTGTTGCCCTCTGGCTTCCGCCTGACACAACCTCCCTCTTCCAAGCATCTCACGCACACAGCTCCTGGCCATTCATGCCTCTCACAGCCCCTCCAGCCTGCGATGTCCCTGCAGTTGTCACTGCAATCTCCTCTTCCAGATGCATCCTCGGGCCCTGGCTAATATCTTAAGGCACAGATGGGGAGTTTCAACACTTCTGTGGATTTATGATGAGCAGAAAAGTTGTAAATGAGTATAAGATGTATAATGAATTTGACATCAGCCTTCTCTACCTTCTGCATGTCACACATCCTGGGATATAGGCTTTTTAGGGTGGGGCATTGTATTTTTGCCAGTGTTTGCATAATGCTTTGGCCAACAGTGCCTTATTGACCTGAGGGTCTAGGTATGGCTGTAATGTAAATATAAATAATAATGTAAGCCTCTGAGAAGGTAAGAAGTTGTTTGCCCCTTCCTAAGTTGAAGAGGGCAAGGAATGGTCACAGCTGCTTTAGCTGCATGAACTATTTATGCACAGTGTCACATAAATAGAGATGAAGGAGCCACTCAGCTTTTGGTGGCCATGGGGATTTTAGTGATAGAAAAAACTTTGTTGACTGAAACTTTCTGCTCAGAATTTCTCAATGATACTTCAGGAGCCATTTTAACATACATGAATTTAAAATCCTCTCTGTCACTAACCAAATGACAGACAGTGAAAGGATGTTCATTCTGTAGTGATAGAAATGCTCAAGGGATGTTTGTGGAGTACCAAATGCAACATGGTGTCAGACCCTTCCTGGGGCTCAGAAGAACTACGGCAATACAAATAACAGGAATATTATGCTGAACTTCACTGTGTGAGGTGAAACTGACTGAGTATTTCCCAGAAAGAGCTGTTGCAGATAACCTCACAGCATGGAAGACAAGAAGAGTAACATACGATGGGACCCTACTCTCTGAAATAACTACAGGAGGATGAGGGAACAGAGTAGGGCCAGGCACTGGATGGATGCCTCCATTTTGGGATCACTGAAACTGAAACATGGCAGGGTTTTCTGGAAGGGAGGAAGATGCAGCACATTGGTGAGGGAACATTTGATTAGTGGATGTTTGCAATGGAGCGTGATGAACAAACATACTTATTAGTTTGTCCTGAAAGGGAGTTGCTTTTTTTTCTTTCACAGATACATAGTCAAGTGTTTTTACAAGCTGCCCTGGTGAATTTTTTTTTCTTCCACTAAGGTTTTTTTCCTTTCTTTATACACATTACTTATAAATGGGAGAGTATTGCTTATTAAGAATACCTTAAAAGCTGACTAGTGCATCCCCCAAATTCTAGATTGATGCACATGGTATCATTTTAATAGGGAGTCTTACTTGTTTCTACCCAGCCTTTGTGCCAACAACTGCATCTGACAGAATGGTTATAATAATAATCCATTCCCTGCTTGATGCTTTTGCAACACTGACTTATTCAGTAGCAATCATGAAGGATTATTCAAAGCACAGACCATTGGGCAGGATGAAGAACAATGCCTTCACAAATGCAGGGTAATCAATGATTTTATTTTCTGAGCAAGAATACTTTCAGTTGTACTGCAGACACAATTCCCTCTGGTTGAATAAGTTGCTGAAGTGGAAAATTTTATTTAGCAGCATTTGGTAAGAGTCTCACAAGTCTCCACTGAGTCATTAGGAGTGGTACAAAAAGTCAGCTTTATCTGAGAGTTAAATTCTGACTCCTTCCTGGGTCAATACTGTTGTGAGAGGTTGCAGTAACCCTGCAGGTATTCTCTAACACCCTTCCTCCCCATCCACACAGAGCAGCCATGTGAGCACTTGGTCAAGGGCTCCTGGGGAAAATTGCCTAGGTTTCTAAAATTCCCCAGCTGTAGCTTCAAACTAAACAACAGTTTTGCTTAAATATGATGGAACTTGGTCTTATTCTGTTACATCAGTGTTTACCAGAAGCCCCTAGACTTACTTCACTGATTGTAAGCAAGATCAAATTTATGCCTTAAATTTGTTTGATAAGGGCCAGGTTAACCAGGGATCCAGGAAGCTACAGAAGGCTAATGTCAATTTTACCTCTACATCTTCATTTATTTCTCCAGTACCATGAACATTATACATGTATACCAAGAGCAAAAGGTTGCTGGATGATGCTCTGTCATGCTTTCTATAGCTTCACTGAGGTACTTCCTAACATGCTAATTGTCAGAAAATGCCAGCTGATCAACCTGCTCCAAATCTGACCTCACCCAGCCCAAACAGGTGCACAGGTAAGCATTTCCTTGGGGAATGGGAAACGAATTTTCAAGTTCTTTTACTACTCGATTAAGCCTAAGCTTTCAAGGCCAGCCTCCTGTTGGAATGCTCTTCTGTGAAGGGGGCAGGTCTCTTCTTTTGGCCATGTTCTGCTCTGTATAAAGAAGCTGTTATTTATCTATCTGCCTTGATGCAAACTTGTGCAGATCTATACCACTGGCCTATACTGAAGTTACTAGGCAGTCTGTCCTCTGATTCTTCTTTCACTCACATTTTAGAAGGGGCGAAAAAGAGAAAGAAGTTACTGTGAAATATTTTGTTTGTATCTTCACGTAGAAGGGGAGAAAAATATATAATAAAGTACAGGTGGGAAGGGAAAACAATTTCTGAGAAACTGTATTTCCAATACATATTTCACTTGGTTATCTTAGAGTTGTCTGGGTGAACAAATAAGTACGCTTTCTGGTCAAATTAGAAGTCTATGACTAACCTGTTGCTAACATTTTAATAGCATTTCTGGAGATACAGTGCCATTGGAAAGATGAATAAATGCATCCTACAGCTTTTACATCAACTCAACTGTCATGGCCCCTTTCTGGGTCCAGCTGGAGTCTGGCACAGAAAGAGAGAGCAGCAAGATGTCTCTGCCCTTTCTTCTCTTCCCTCAATGTCACACTCTGCATAGCTGATACAGGCTGGGTCCACAGCCCCTGGCCCACGCTCCCCTGAGATGGCACTGCACTCGGACTAGCCCCCAAGGCCAGAAGACAAACGAGAGCACCTCAGGAGGAACCTGACTGAGTAATAGTGGTGCCAGCTGGAAAGGTTAAAGGCCACCCACCATTTGCACTGCAGTAGGTTAGCATCACTGGCCTCCCTCAGAGCACAGCCACCAAAAAAAAAGCAGAAGATGACACTTTTAGCCTGTTATTTGGAGTTACCAGAATGCTTTAATTGAAGCAGAGCAAGCAAAGCCAATTCAAAATGTTATTAACTGTTTGTCTGCATGGGGGACATCTGGACAGCACACTATCCTCTCATGAAGGGATACCCGAGCTAGCTCTCTCTGAGCTAGTTCAAGTACTGTGAGTAATACAACCAGACTAGCGTGGCACTCTGCCCAGACTAATTTATCAGTCTTTTCAAAGGCAGGAAGTCTGACAGGTCTGCTTTATTCAGTGCCTCAGTTGTCACTAATGAGCGCTGTGTAACTAGAGCCTCTGAACAGCACAATAATCAATTTAAAACAGCTCTTGCAAGAACTCCTTGAAGTTGAGTTCTCAGCCCTGTTAATGATGCAAGATGAGAGTCCATCTACGTAGACTGGCTGCCTAGAGTAAGCTTGCATGAAAACTATAGAAGCGCAACACGAGGTAGAAAACACATCTCTGTGGCTGGAAACATACATCCCAGCTTCAGCTTTTGAGAATCATTTCAGAAATACCAGGGTTGGCCCACCTGTGCACCTACTAAAAGTAAAAGCTAAGACATCAAGGACTGGGGACAGTGCTCAACTTGTGCTTGAAAAATCCCACCTGCAGTCTGGAATGACCCTGTTTCAGCTATTACTGCATTTTAAATTCTTAAGCGCGCTGCTAAGTCAGGCCATCAGCGAGAGGGCAGCAGAGACGTTAAACCTCACTGTCTGGTCCTGGCTCTCTGCTTTGACATTTTTATCAGTTTTTCACTCCTTTTGTCTGTTTAATCTATTTCATTTTCCAAAGCCATCAGCTGCCTATTATTTTCTTTCCAGACGTTATTACTTTTTTTTTTTTTATTTTGAAATGTTATTGACAGGTATGATGCGGGCAAACTGATACCTAATGCAATAATAAATTAGATACAGCTGAATCCCAGTTTCCCGATATAATCATATTAGAAGAAAGTATTCTGTTATACACATGAGACCCTAATGAAGTCAACACAGCTGCTCATGTGTAAAAACAGCAGAATTTGATCCACTGAGTTCAGTTGGATCTGGCAGCTTTCCAGACTTTCTGAACTGAACTATTCTCATTTCAGACATCACGGTCACCAGTAGGAGCCAGTAACATTCAACATCAGAGCACCACTTCCCAGAGATCGTCTCTCTAGAGCTGATTAAAATAACATAACCTCCAGAAATATAATATCAACAACTCTATTTACATTCATTGCTTGAGGGGATATTAGTTTACTGTGCATTATATTGTAACATTCAAAATAATATTTATCATAGCCTGAACCAACTCTTTGCTCAGAGCCATTTGTAAAAGTCAATGAAAACACGAATTAATCTACCAACTCTATTCTAATAGTTCAGAAACCTGTATCTCCATTCTTGAGCCGTCTTTCCTCTAAACTGCAATTTTAGTTTGTCCCCCTGACTCCACTTTTTTCTAGTTTTCATCTCAAAAAGAACAAATTGGAATATCTAGTCTTTCTCTTCAAGCTCTGCTATGCCCCTTCCAGAAGATGGTGATCAATACCACCTTCCTTGTTCCCATGCTCTTTTCCACTCTGGCATCTTCATGCATGGCATCCAGCCTATGTCTGCTCCAGAGAAGGGTTTAGGAAATTTTTTCCCTCAACCACAATAGCAGCTCTAAGATACAATCTTTTCTGCTTCTTTAAATGTCTAATGGGCTCATCTGCTCTGATCAGTTCTCAAGTGCTGCAGGATTCTTTTCACCAGTTTTGATAAAGGAGGTCCTACAATGGCAGCATATTCCTGAAAATAATGTCTCCCTTACCCAAGGCTACTTCATTAACTTCTTTCACATCTATCCTCAGATGTGAAAATATACACTTATTTTTCCATGACGCTACAAAATTGGTTAGTCTATTAATGTGGTATGATTCTCATCATCATTTTGGCCATGCATTCTTTGCAGGTTCCCACCTGTTGATATTATAGGTACATTATATCCTGAAATTTATTTTGGCTCAATTCAATAGGATAGAGAGTTTTTGTGATGCACTCATACAGTTGCTAGCCTGAAGAGTTTCTAATAACAAGGATTTATAAGCACTGCACAAGTATAAATTACAATGTCAACAGTATCTTTAATTTATATAGAAGGAATAGCAACTCTCATTTCAGTGGTTTTTTTTTACTGCATACATATTCTCACACTTGCCACTGCTAAAACAGATATCTAGAATGTAGAGCTGCTGAATAGTGTGAGATACTGGAAATGCAGGATGATGAGATAACCTATGGAAATTATTTTAAAAAACAAAACAAAGAATAATCAATATACTATGACTTAAGCAAAACCAATAAGAAACAGATTACTAGTGATGTTGCAAGCTTCCACTATTTTCTTCCACATTTTCATACTGCTTAGCAGAAGCCAATGATAAATTCCACTGAAATTAGGTATTTTGTCTTTAACCAAATATAGTGGACTCATGTAGGGACTCTAAAGGTCCCTTCCAACCCAAACCATTCTATGATTCTATGATCATTATATGTTTCCTGTGACATATCAGGGAATGGGGGGACTTGGTTTTGTCCAAAGTATGCACTGAGTCTGAACTATACAGTAAATTCAACACTAGTATAAGATGGAAAAATGTATCACCAGTACCACTATTTGGTGAAACACAAAGCACTTCAAAATGGGTAACTTGTCCCCACTACCTCTGAAAGACATGCCAGTACATAACTTATTTTGGAACAAATACTTTGGCCTTAGAGAAGACCATATTAAAACATACTTTATTTTGTAGGTCTTTCTCAGAATCCTTTTCCTGCCAATATGTAAATAAGATGCTAATTGAGAGGTGTGCAGGGAAAACATACTCTGACACGTTGGCGCATAGCATTTTCAAGCAATACACAGCACATTTATCATTATGTTAATGTGAGATCCCAAAGGCAGCATTGCCTTTAAGGCATACTTGAGCATGCCAAAGTTTTCACTTTCGTAGGAGGCAAAATAGAAGATAGATTTGTCATTCATGAAAATGTGAACATTCCCTGAGTTATGCACAGCAGTCAGAAACCCTAAAATAAAATAATGTTTTGGTTTTGTGCGGTGATATTTTTTCCATTTGCAAACCATGAGCAGTTTATTATCCACATTATTTTCCCCTTTTTAGAGATAGCATAACTGAGGCATGGAGTTTAATGCACCATTTTTTAAATAATGCTGGTTAGAGTCCCATGCAGTTGGGCTGCTAATGGCATTAAACAGCAGTGGCTTCCTTTTCTTTTCCTTTTGTAAGTTATACCTGAAAAAAATATTGTCTAGATAAACAAGTGAACAAACAACAGTCAAAGAACACAAGATCAGAGAGCTCCTAAAGTGTTTGCCCAAGCCACTTGCTCAAGGTCACACAGCAAGTCACTGCAAGGGCTGGGAAAAGATTTGCGACTCCTGTTTCTCAGCTCATTCCAACCCTCATGTCAGATAATACTCCAAAAGCTTAAAAGATGCTCCAAATGTCATATGAATCTTCTTTGAAAAGAGATGCAAATCTCAAGGATATGGCTTATGGTAAGGTTCTGAGAATAACTTTTTCCTGTGAGCTTTAGGTGGTGAGATTTAGCTATATTCCTGTATCAGTAAATGTCCCCAAACTTTCAGGTGTCCCAAGTTTAATTTGAAGATGTAATTGATAATGGCTTAGCCTGCATCTCTTTATGTTTCTCCTTCTACTTCATGTCAAAAAGCAAGGCACAGAAATAACAATGAAAATATACAACATTTAAGGTAAAGGAAACCCTTCCAATACAGAACTCAACAATTTTCTGGTTGAATCCAGGTCCCTACTGTCACAACTAAATATACATAACATGCATAAATGCATCAGAATCATTTTAACATCAGTTAGATGTCTTAGCTTTCTTCTCTCTTTACTAGAAGGCTGCTCCAGAAAACTAGTTGTCACTCATAAAACCTAGATCCCAGACATTTGCAAACTATTAGCTATCCTCAAACCATTCAGCAAAAGGCAAACAAATCCCCTCAAACAAAGAACAAGCACTTTGTTCCTTCACCTCCAGGGAGAAATTGCACATGAGGGGTTCAGAGGACATACTGAACAAAAGCGCTTGTTCTGTTTCTATTTTAACCAAAGAACCCTATACCTCTTTGGTATCAGGATGTACTTTGCTACTGTTATGAACCACTGCTCTGCCTTCTATTATGTTGCTTAGTGACAATGGGCTCAAGTATCAGAAAGATGTTGTGGATCGTCATGGATGATTACGTACCCATCTGGGCCTACTTACACGTTTACGTGATTTTGCTGAGAACATACATGGTGGCAAAAACATGCTCACTAAGGGTTTCAGGTGCCCTAAAAGACAATCAAATTCAAAGTCAGTAAAAACATAAAAAGCACGAGAGCAGCCGTATTTTGTGGCTGTTCATACCTTTAATACCTCAATCTCAATGTGATTGTTTAAGGTAGGCTTAATCATGGGTTATTTAAAAGCACAGGGTTCAAGTAGGCAATTTTCCCCACAGTGCAGTAAAACTGCACAAAACCACAATGTTTCTGGTCAGCAGTACTAAAATCTGGAAATGTGGCTAATTTTCATATGGTCAGGAAAGCTTTTTTGCTTCATCTTATGTTACTTTACTTTGTTTTAGTCTTATCTATTTGTACATTAAGGTAGATGGTTTAGAATGGCAAACTTGTCACAGTTAACCAGGCAAGCAATATCTGCATCTGAGGAATGCAACATCTGCCAAGGACTTTGGCTTGGGTTTCTCTCTGTTGCTGGGAACCTTCAATAAAATGAGATGTATTTATGAAACAGAAGAAAAACTACAATTGACATTTAACCCTGTTAAAGCCAAACAGAAAAGGGCACTCTGTTTCAAGAGGTTTATGAGGAATAATATAAGCATGGAGCAGTGGGAGATCTTAAAAAAGTACAAATAGCCTGGCTAAGGAAGACAGAAATATCTGTTAAAAAAAGAAACCACAGGTTAACGGGGTAATTGAAAGCAGAAAATAAATGAAAAATTGTTGGATAGAAAGGTCACTAACAAAGCAATACAGTAACTGAATGACTTTCATTAGTTGCGCTCTTTACTAAAATGAGGTAATTTATATCAGCACCCCTGCCCCACAGTTAGTTTTGGGCCTTCACTTGCTATTGGCATTAATGGGCACAAGCTCAAAAATCAGAATTAGTATTTCAGGTGCTTCATAGTCCATGTATTCAGTTCATTTACCTTCATGGCAATCAGGTGAAGCAAACAATTATTTTTCCATTATCCATAATCCTCTTATTTACCGGCCTATAAGCCAGTGATTTTTTCTAAAATTAATCAAATAATAATATAAAATATAAATATGGCATTAGAAATTGAAATTAGGTTCTTGGGAAGGCAAAACATTAGGAATAGTTCTAGACAGTACTTTCTTTGGAAGCATTGCAGCAGGCATTTTGAAGGACTGGATGAGGCTTTGCCATTCACATCAGTAAACAGAGGAGGCTCAACATCTGCTGCTGTCTCTGGCAGTGCTCGAGTTGCTATTATGACAACAGATAAACCTCTGTTATTGTCCCGACACCTTGCCACCACGCTCAGACTGAACTTGAGGCAACTATATGTTGTCCTTCACAAATGTTTAGTTGCAGTTCCCTTAAAGGCCTGTTTCCCAAGTTTCCTGGTTCCCAATATACCTCTCCTTATCTAACTGTACACGTAAGTGCCCAACTTGACCAGCACTAGCTGGAAGGTATTAATCGCCCAGTCCAAAGGAGCAAAGATTAACTGAGCTTCAGGTGTCAGTGAACAATTCACACTTCTTTCTTTCTTCTTTATCGCATTGTATTGCAGATGTTCCCATATTCACAGTTGTATAACTAAGTGTAAATAATTCAAGAGATGAAAGTAGAGCTCAGAAAAGGGTGTCATGGGTTCTCCATTCATGGTGCTTTACAAGCTGCAGGCCCTCACAAGGAAGAAGACTAGTATAATAGTATAGTACAGTGCGCGTACCCACCAGTACAGCAACATGAGTGTGCCCACGAGCAAACCCACCATCTAAACAGGCAAGGCGGATGCAGGTGGGAAAGGCGAGGGCAGTACGGGGAGCTGAACTGCCCAGCCGAAAGGCTGTGCTTGCAGGTTAACAACAGAGCCAGGATCTGAGCCCTGACCACCACAACGTCCAGACTTGGGCACGCCACTTCCAAAGTCCTTGGCAGATGTAGCTTTAGGGCTGATAGTGATGTCTCTGTGTCACCCACTGTGAGGATCTGTCTCAGGGCATGGGGGTTAATTGCTGGGAATGTGAAATGAGAAGGGCTAATGATGAGCTCAAAGAAATTTCAGTATTGCTACTGAACCACCTGATTATTCGGGTAACAATGTGGGAGTAAAACACTCTAATGCAATCATCACTTTTTCCAGGGGGTTAATTCTTTTATATATATTTATATATTTTTATGTACAAACACATGCACACATATACATTTTATTATTCTAATGATGCTGGGACATGAAACAAGCAGCCTAGTACTTTTTGTCAGTGCTAACCTGCCAAGATGTCACATCAGCAGCACTAGGAGAAGTGAAGAGCCCCCTGAATGTGTTTTACCTCTTTGTTAGTGCTGACTTGATACTCATCTCCCTTTCTATTATCCAAAGCTTCTATACCTTTATAACATGGCTGATACTTCTAGGTCATGTATGCCTAGAAATTTCCTGAATTTTCAGCACTTCTAAGGATTAATTTGTGACAAGTTCTTATAAGTAATAATTTTTTTTCGAACTCTGGCTCCAGTGCCTTCTCTTCATTGGAACTGTTATCTGACTGCTAATGAGATAACTGGGTGTATCAAAATCTGCAACTATTCCTACAGAAATTTTTGTGCAAGTAGTGATTTGGTATTTCAACGTTATTGCTTTAAATAAAGAAATAAAACATTTTTTAAGGAAACATCTGGAACTATGAACAATATCACAAATGTGTCTTTCTGTGCTACCACAAACACCCAAATGAAGATTCCTATAATCCACTTCAAAATCCACGTGTTTTTCTCTCATATTAAATACCATTAATTGTTTGCTACTGAGAGTGCAAAAATACCCTTTTGCTTTACCTATTCTATTTCAACTTTTTTTTTTTCATTTTCACATTACTGCATTTCTCAGATTTAACTTATTGACATGTAATTACCCAACATTTAAAAATAGAATGGCATTCAGTCCCAGAGCGTATCACAGAGGAGTCAGCGAGCAGGAGATGTCTGTTTAATCACTACTTTGAATTGTTACAGCTACAGCAGGAGAACTACAGAAAGATTTGCCTTAAAAATTAAACCATGGAGAATATTAGCACTGCTAAAGACTGGCTTTCTAAAGAAAAAAGAAAATTCTGACACTCACAAATATATCTACACTGACACTCACAAAATTCTGACACTCACAAATATTCATCTACCAAGTTCCTGGAATG
>VZTV01109314.1:1331-24857 GCA_013400875.1 Anhinga rufa
TTCACCTCCCTTTCCACATCCCATGCTCCATGCCCAGGGCCACCAGGCTTGCCTGAGCCTGCAAACACCTTCCTTAAGGGAAAGTGTAAGAGAAAAGGGAAAAAAGGCAGGGAGCTCATTTGAACCCCTACTCCCTTCTTGAGCTCCTGTATAAAGATACACGCAGTTTCAATTCACCTTTAAAAGCCCAGGTAAAGCTCTCCCTGCTCAGGAGGATCCCTGCCATCAGCAAAACCTCCAGCTCATTCCCATCTCGCAGAGGCCCAGGGGACCTGCAAGCCCAGGGCTGTGATTCGGAGGAGCCTAACAGTCTGGGGAAGGGGTACATGGCACTGGGAAGATGAGCTCCAGGTCTGTAAGGAGCCATCTGGGTTGTTCAGATGAAATGATGGAGAAAGGTGGCAAGTAAAACAGTACCCTGACCTAAAATGGGATTACTGGATTAAGCAGCTCAGGCTGAAGGGTGTATTTTGCAATGAGGTAAGCGCTCATTGCTAGTTAAGCAACTACATTGTTTATGTTTAGGAGTAGGTTTTTTGGCCTAAACATTTACTCACCCATTTTCTCGCTGCTCCTATTTATACCCAGAGATCAGGGTCATTGCATCACAACTGATGGAAAAATAGGAGCCATTTGGTGAGGTCCCTGCACCCGAAATGGTCCCTAGCAACCCTTCCTGGTACAACAGCAGTTCCAGTGGCAAATGCACCAGTGAACATTTGCCCACTGCTTAGAACATTTTAAATGCTCTCAGCAAGGGATCTACCAATATAAAACCCTATTAAAGCTACTTACTTCCAACAGACAACTACGTTTGTGGTTAACTTTTAAGGTCCTTGTCATCCTACTGAGACATGCCCTGATGCTCACAGGTTACATGATACAGACAGAGCCTTCCCCCATGCCAAGGAGCACTGCTGAGAAAACCAGGCTAGGGTTACTTCTATGTCAGAGAGGTTTTAAAAGAGAAAAGAAACCTGGGTGTTAGGTTTGGGATTCACCTGGTAACAGTATTTTAAACTATCCAAACTACTCCACCTTTGAGTTCCTCATCAGAGCCACATGCATATCCTTGTTCCAGGGTTTGGGGCAGCAGCAAAGTATGGCAAGGAAAAAAAGCCACCCATGTTCTCCTGGCTGCATTAGCAAACACACCTTGTTCACCAATTCACCAAACCACCTGAGATGAAAGTCTTCAGTTGCTTCCTATGGGATGAATCCAAGGCAGACCTCTAGGAAGGCATTACCAACACAGGAGAAATGTAGCCACGAGTGATCTGAGCTCACCCAAGGTCCACAAAGGCTCATGCCTCAATACACACATGCACGCCTCTATGCACATGCATGTGCATCCACCCCCAAACCTGGGCACTATGCTAAGGGTCATGGAGCTGGTCTGAAGCTGTACAGGCAGGGAATTTCCTGCCACCTCTGGCCCTCCAAGGACATAGATCCAGACAGGAAGGTTTCCTCTGCACTATGAGAGCCCACAGAGCTTTTTCGCTTTGTCTCTGACTGTCTGGAAGTCTCCATAGGAGTCAGGCCTGTCAGTCAAAACCTGAAAAGATTTCACCAGTTCTAGGTACCTCCTGTAACCACAGCTTATATATTGTAAGAGACTGAGAACTTTTCATGTCATTAATTCTTTCCTAACATGCAGTAGCAAGATACACATTCCTACACCATGGGAGGAAGAAAGGGAAGGGCCGTAAGTCTTCCAGACAGGTCTTGTCTGAAGGTGCAAGAAATGCAAAACATTGCTTTAGAGGGAAAGGTGTTTACAGTTAAAGCAGGAAGCATTTTTCTGCTTATCTGCACAGGAAAGGCCTCCCATTTACAAGATGGGCAGCTCCTCTGCCACAAACTCTGATAGACATGTACAGCCAGAGAAAGCTGAATCTTAGTGAAAGAGAGCACTTTGCATCCAGCAACCCACTAAGACCAAAGACCCCGTAAGAAATGTTAAGTCTTTTAACAACCATTATAGACATCCAAATGCACATGGCACAGGCAGAGGTGGCCAGAGCCTTTGAGCTTTGTGAGCTCCTAAATGAACACAGATGGGCATAGCAAGTATATCCACAGGACTTGCTGGATGTGGGCAGAAAGATCGTTCCTTGAGCTCAAGCACAGCCAAGCCGCCCTGGAGTAAGAGCTGAGCTGACCGAGCCTTCCCACACACACATCCCCAACAAAGGCTGGGGGTTCTGCAGCTCAACAGCCACCATGACACAGACCAGCAGTCATGAGAGAGATCCCTCATGAGCCTCATTTGAGACACTTAATTTAGCCTTGCTGGAGAACCCCCACCAGGGCTGGACCCAGGGTTTGCTTGCTCAGGTGCTCAAGACTGCAGGTGTCAGGCAGGCTGGTGATGGGCTGAAGCTCTAGGGAAGCCCTCTCTGCAGGATGTCTGGCACCTGCTTTCCCTCAAAAGCATCTGTCTGCAAAGCCTTCTCATCTGGACAGACTCCCAGAACAGGCCTTTTCTATCACATCTGTCCTGGAATTGAAGAATTTGCTGCCTGAATCCCATGACCAGCCTTTCATCTCTACCCAGAGCCTCCCAGGCACCAGAGCAACCCAAACCAGCTCCTGCAGCACATCTCCATGGAGCAGGAAAAATTAAAGTAGTCAGGACTCAACACCTCCCCTCCTTTCATTTTCTCCTCTCATTAGGCTCCCTGGGGAAGGCATGCAGCAAACCTTTGGCTCCAGAGTGCTCCTGCCTTGCTAACACCTTTGATTTGAGAAGAACAGGGACCTCTCAGGAGCAAACATGCTGGAGAGGAAAAAAATGGATCTCCCGATTAGTGGGCCAAGGACACTGGGGAATACGCTGCATCCTGCCCCTCTGAACTCAATCAATATGCCTGGGCATTTCAACCCCTTTTTCATGTGGCAAGCTCAGAAAAGGGCAGATGTTTCTTTTTAGCCAATAGAAGAGAACAAAACCCCACAGCATCACTGCATGGCAGATGTGTCCCTTCATTGCTATAAACCCACCATGGCTGCACTGTTAGCCTCGGCTACAACCCTATTGCTCAGTTCTGTGGTTTGTGCTACTAAGGGACAGCAAATTACTCTGCGTCAAAGCCACCCAGTTCTGCATCCAAGTGCCTTCTCATCCAAAATCTCTCATAAGGATTCACTGCTGTCACCACACTCCTTTCCAGCACCAACTTCTTGCTGTGTTTGGATCACCCCCAGGGATCCCAGCCTTCAGGAGCTAGGACTGCTTCGAGAAGCAAAAGCCAAGGAAGGAGAAATGCAAAGGTGCTGGAGAGGTTACCAACGAAAGGCAGGTCAAAGCACCAAGCCGATGCAAAGGTCTTGCCTTCAGGCAACAACATTGGTACACTGAGACAAGAAGCTAGATGACTTCTGATGGGGTAGTTTCGACCAACAGTATGCATCACCTGCTTGGTCGTGGCCCTGCAGTAAAAAGACAGCTTCTGAGGCCCTACAGGTGGACATGGCTGAGTTACTGGAGAGCACATGCAGTGTCACCTTTCTGATTTTTCCCAAATCGAACACCTGGTTACCCAGAAAGAGATACCCATCAGCCTCTTCATGTCTGCCTGCTACTCATCTGGAAGCTACAAGAGCCAAGGGAACTGGTACTGCAAAAACCCCAATATGACAGCCACAGGGGAACACAGTCATACCTATCTCAGAGCCTTGAAGAGGAGGAAAAGCTCCCCAGCCAGGGCTGCTCAGGCAGATTTCATGCTCTCTACACCATAGCTCACTCTTCAGAGAAACCTGTGACCTGTTTCTGCTCTGTTTCTCCCAAGCACCCTCAGGCCAAAGAATGAGAGGGACCAAGTGAAGAGGCACTGCTTCCAATGAGGCAAAGTGACCTTTGCTGATATCCATGTTTCCTCACTGGGATGTTAGCATATTGGATTTAAGACCACCTGTAATTAGTAACCCAACCAAACCCTATTCCAAGTCAGATAGTAAAATTTCAGTTTGGATATCATTATTGACTGGATCAATTAAGTCATAATTGCTTAAAGTACAATCAAAGCTGCTTTCCAGGGAAGTCTCTTCTGCACCTTTCACTTCTGGAGACATTTGCTCCATTCTCTAACCCCCACCTCCAGCATGGTGTGGAAAGGAATTTCAAGCTTAAGAAACTCCATTTCCAACCCAGATCTATGTCTCCTGGGTGGGAAGGTCAAATCTTCATCATACAGGGAACAGAACAGAGCAGGCGATCTTGATATTCCTCCTCAGATCCAGATATCAGGAAAAAGTGAAATAGTGAATGGATCACTGTGCTTCTGCTCTCTTTTAAAGATCTTGCACAGGGTGCTTCTCCCCCTCCTTCTTGCATATCCTGGACCCCAAGAAACCCCCCAAATACTCTCTGCAATGTGTCCTGCAAGACCTCCAGCTTCAAAACAACCTTCCTTCTTGAAGGCAGAAGCACTGAGCACCTTCTCTCCCCTCTCTTCTTCTCCACGACTTTCCAGCTAAACAAGCAGCACTACTTACAGGAAAAAGTGGGACAATTTTGAGGTCCTCCTCAGTTTAAAGATGTCTGTCTTGCAAACATCCCTGTCTCTCACTTCCTTGCCCTGCCGCCTGCGTGCATACCCCCCCAATCACTACANAAGCTGCTGTGGGTGACAAAAGGACCAAGCTTGCACCTTGCTAGACCTGGCAGCTCTACTGAAACCACAGCAGATTCCCACAGACTGGGCAGAGACCAGCACAAAATGCAGCTGGCAGGTGGCATGGAAGGTAACAGGGCCATGGCTAGATTTGAGAAAACCTTGAAAGAAACCTTTGCAAGTTTTCTCTGGCCACCTCCTAAGCTATTACTTGGGTTAAGATGAAAGTGAACTTGAACCTTAAGGGCCCAGCATCTTCCAGCCTAAACTGGACTTTTAATTCAGGCACCTCTGCAATTCCTTCTATGGACCTGGAGGCAAGATCTGGCCTTTTCTGCTGTCCCTCCTTGCAGCTGCCACCACTGCCAAGCCTGGCAGCAGCAGCAGAAAAATGCTCAGTGGCTGCACAGGATTAGCCAACTTGGGACCAGCAAATGCTAAACCCTGCAAGAGGCAGCCCAGGAAGAGAAGAGACCCTACTCAAAAAATAGTTGTGTTTTGCAGGCACACCTCCTTCCCCAGTGCAAGCTTGGAGAGAAGCCAATACTAAATCTTCATGAAAGAAAAGCATACAGGAAGGTAGACAAAACCCTCCTGGCATGTCAGTCAGGAGGAGTTTAAGAGGAAAACCCTCTGACCTGTCATGCTGCCCAGGAGGGCTGGGATGGCCATCCAGGAGCTGCCAGAGGACAGCTAAAGCTGGAGACCCCCCATCTCCAGCTCTCCCTTCCAGCAAGCTGCCACTAGCACAGCCTGGCTGCCACAGCCACCTGAGGAGCCAACACATGCTGCAGTAAGGGAATCCCAGTCAGGCACTAGGTAACAAATTTTCACAATGGTGGCCAAATACTGGGACAGGGAGGTGGGAAATCAGTATTCAACAGGACTGGGCTCTGCGCAGCCTGCTCTAACATCAAAGCTGGCTCTGACCTGAGTGGGGATCAGGGCCAGAGACCCCTGCAGCACCCTTCCTGCCAAAGCCAGCCTACAGCAGTTCTGACACTGCTCACAGCACTTCTGCAGGTAAGGGATGATGGCACTTGAAAGTTGAGCAGGTTTTGAAAAAAGGGCATCACAGCCCCACCCCTCTACACACTAATATTTACTCAGCTACTGCACACAAAGCTGGAAGGGCTAAAGAGGCAAAGGTTGTACATTTGCAAAGTACTGGCTGTCCAGATCCAGTGTGGATCACAGTTGCCAACCAGCATCTTGTATATCTCCACAGCTTGCTGACACTTTGGTATGGCTACACAGTGGAAAAGCACTGGGTCGATAACTTTGGATACTATATCTACCCAGGCACCCACGCTACCAACGTCCTCTGCCATCATGCATGTAACCAGCCCCGAGAAACCACTCTGTGACCAGCCTCTCATTTGCAACCATTGGCTTAAGAGCAGGACCCCTACTGATACCATGCCATGGATTCTTGTACATCCCACCAGAAAATATGGGTAGCTACTGTCCATCATGCACCCCAGTTGGTGCAAGGAGCCATGGAAAGTCAATTACTAGTCAATGACTAGAGACAAAATGGCTTAAAGATACTTTTGCACTGAAGTATCACATTTTTCAGCAAAATCTCCAGGTGCTTTATATCTGAGGTCATTCTCACATCAGCAGCACTCCCATTTCCATTGTATGGGTGATATATTCACCAGGTCTTCTGCTGAAGAAGTGATTTCAGATGCACACAAAGTGTGACCATCACATGCAAAATACATAAAGATGTCACCAACTAGGTCCCTGCAGTGGCAGGCAACTAATGACCTGAATACCAGAAGGCAGCTCCCCCTAGGCTGGTAGCACCCTGTGCCTCCCCAAAGGTCTGTGCTTACTCTCAACTCCTGGAGGTAGTACTGTACGGGGTCATAATCCACCACAGGAAAGAGGATCTTCACTGAAGTGCTGTTCTTCACCACACCTCGGGAAAAAGACTTTAGCGGCCGGTCCACACTCTCCAGATGCCGTGGAATCTGTTTTGGATTCAGGTGGATTAGGACATCGTAGAAGTCCAAAGGAGGGCGGAAGACCATCTGCAGAGGGAAAAGACCAGCGCTACTCAATATAGGACACAGGCAGGCAGGAGAGATGAGAGACATTTCCCAAGTCCCTGGTTGCATGTTATTCCCTTCTCCTTAGAAGTCAGTAAACAAAAGCCAAAATTTTTGTGATATTTATGTTAGAAGTTTGCCAAAGCATCTGCAGGAAAAGCATGGCTATGGAGCCACGAGGACTTCCAGCCCATACTGGTCACCCCATTCCCTCTGGGCTGAGACACATGCCTGATCCAGCACAGGCTCTGTTCGCATCAGAAGGATGTAACCCTCACTCCCCTATACCCCACGCAAGTGCTGTAACAAGGACTCTTTCAAGAGCAAGGTGGTTCCCCATGGCCATCTCCTGGCAGATAGGCTAAACATTCTCTGGACCACCAGACTGCACCAGGAAGGAGGGACTTGATTGCCACAGCCCAACTGTACAGCAAGCTTAGAGAAGGGAGATGCTCCCTACCCACACAAGACATCTAGCCAAAAGAACTACACTCGCTACCCTAGTGGTTTCCCAGGTCAGCAGAAAAATCACTGTCCCCAGGATTTGGGGATGGTCTTTGAAGAAGAGCTTTCCACGGGGCTAACGTGGTCCTCTCCAGCCCTGACCAGAGACCCCAGGAAGCCCACCTGAGTGCACAAAGTGGGGTGGGCAGTTGAGAGAGGGACAGATGGTGAGCCGAGACAGGTGTGGCAGAGTCTCTGAATGAAGAGGGGATGCAAGAAGCTAAGAGGAGCCGAATGGGGACATGAGGAGGTGTGTAATAACAGGATGGTTCCATCTAAGCAACAGGAGTTGCCCCAGAGGGCAGCAGCATCTTCCATCAAGCAGAAGGTGAGAGCAAGCCACATTAATGGAGCGGAGCAATCCCAGACACAAATACTTGGACAGGCAGGATCTAGCACCGTAGATACTGCTGTATTAAAATGGAACAAAAAAACCCTTAAAACTATGTGTACGTTTTTGTAGAATAAATTATGCAGGGGCATGAACAGAATCATAGGATACCACCCAACTTGGTGCTGGCAGGAAACCCATCTCTCAGAACTGGTTTATAGCTAGGCTGGGGAGAACACACATGAAGAACATCAGTGACCAGCACCGAGTCCCAGCTCTGGTCCACACAGACACCCTTTCCCACTCAGCTGACCAAACCATGGCTTATTGTATCCCCCCGTGAGCAAAGAAATGGACCTCGCAAACCCATGTCTGCATCTGCATGAGAGTGAGCACGTCCCCAAGCAACTCAAATGCAGACAAAAAAAACAAAACTTGGAGCACCTTCTTAGATACATGGGAAGAGGAGGCAACTCCAAGTTGCACTGGAAAGGCTTTTCCCTCTTCCCGTCCCCACTTTGCTTTCAAACAGATTAGCAGCCCTGGAAACAGCATCCTATGTTTATCCCTAAGGAACGTCGCAGGCCTGGGAAGACGCTGGTATGGTCCAGAGGGACACCCTGGGGATGAGAAAGGATCCTGCTGCACTGGCGAAGGGGAGGGGAGGGGGAAGGAGGACCGAGGAGGCTGGGTCAAGGGGCTGGGAGGATGCTCTGGACAGGCGACGCTTGTATCGGAGCTAACCACCCCCAGCTCACACTGTTCCGCTTGGGTGTCTGTCTTGAACCTGCACTGTGTCTGTAGCACACCGGGCATGTCTCTCGCATACAGTGTCTCACTCCTTCACAGCCCAGTAACACACACTGCTCCCACATCAAGTAGATCTCACCCCGTAAAAATTCCAGCACAAATGCAGAACTGAAAGCAACATCAGTAATCCCTTTTTATATTGCATAGGCAGGAAAAAAAAAGCAAACCACTCTATCTGAGTTTTGTTCTAACGTGAATCCGTAGTATCTAACCACTGTTAGGCTTTTTGAGTCCTCAGCTTCAACTGCCCAAGTCACTACCTGGTACACCAACAAGTGCCCCTCCAAAACACACCTATCTCCCTTCAAATAACTGTCTGCATCTCCCAGGTCCATTTCAGTAATGGATGTTTTAACTTAAAAGAGAAAATGGAGAGTTAAACTACATATGGCCTTGCTCCTCTGCTCAAACCAAAACAACATCTTCCTCAAGTGCCTGTTAGCATCCTACCAAAACCTCCTCCACCACCCTGGGTTTAGTTAGACTTGAGCACCCAAGCCAGATTTGCACGGTTACACCAAGACAGTCTCCCAGAGGCACCATTTGCTCTGGCCACGCAACCAATTCAGCACGGGAACATTGCAGGTTTGCTCACACCCCAAGAAAACCAGAGAATACAAAGTTAGTTTTCCCCAGTCAATGATATTTCAACCCAAGTTCCTATCCAGAGGTAGGTCCCAGCCTCCCAGCTCCCATCCTTGCTGCTCTTCATCCTGGGGCAACCATGCATGGCTACAACCTGAACCCTACTAATACATCCCAGCAATCATCACTGATTTGCCAGAGCCTGAAAACCCTTGTGCTGGCAGCCCAAGGGGTTACCTTCACATCCTGGCTGTTGAGCGGGTCCATGAGCTGCTCCTCCAGGACACGGAGAGACTCTGAGGCCAGTACGAGAAGGCGCTGCAAGATCTGTGGAGGGAAGAAAGCCAGAGAGTGAAACTCTACAGTCCTGGATGTAGCAGGGACCCCGCTCACCCACAGGGCATTGGAGCTCCAGCACTGGGAGCAGGGAACTGCGCCACGCCAGCAGCCACCATGGGGCAAGGACAGAGGTCCCAGCTCACCTGCACTGAGGGTCGCTCTTGGGTCCACATGGAGCTCCACTGGTCTTTGGGGGTGGCGATGAACATAACAGGGAGGCGAGAGCGAGCAGCCACAAACTTGTTCTTGATCTCTGTACAGTCAGCATCTGGTGAGGGTAGGCAGATGGGTGAGATGCTCTGCCCCATCCACAGCCCTCCTGTATCACAGCCCAGAAAAGGGCAGTACAACAAGGCTTTATCATCTCCCACCCTCTAATCCCACAGTCCATGTGCTCCATCGCCACAGGCTTGCTCTGCTCTACCACTTTTCTCGGCATCCACCTGTGGGAAGTTTTGGAGACAGGATGAAGGGCTAGATGGACATTTGCTCTAAACACACCCAGGCAGACCAGACATGGCTCAAGACACAGCAGACACTGGGACTGACACGAGCTGGGAACTCACGTTATAAGCTAAGGACAGAGTTTGTACCCAAAGAGTTTTCTATTTTCCCCCCTCAAGTCAGGAAAAAAACCAGCTCTTTGGCCAAAAATGCTTTCCATTTAGTTCTTTAAAAAAGCCACAGGGTAGAAAAATATCAGTTTCCAAAACCCAATTCTCTCAAAAAAAAAAAGTTGAGGAAGTGTTGAAACCCAGAGAAACAGCTGTTCCCTTTGGCACTGCACACACCACTACCAAGCAGCTTTACCTTTTCTTATAAATCAGCTTTAAAAGCTGGGTGTCGCTATCCCCCCTACACCCCCACCACCCAAAGCCAAGACAATCCCATAGTCTCTTCTGGCCCCTGGGGGAAGATGACACCTTTCTTAAAGATGATCAGCAGACAAAACACAATGAAGAGGGCAGGACCACAGGTCCACCTGGATGCACCAACATGCTTCTTCAGGAACCAGATGGCTTTACCAGGAAATTCTCAGTGCTCAGGAGGTAGCAAAACCTGGAGTACTGCAGCCCTTTTCCCTTGCAGGTTTTGAAGTCAGGGACAAGTAGATGATCCCCATGATCTGAGTGGTGCAGCAGTGCTCTCAAAGCAAACAGTGCAGGAGGCTTTGAGCTTCCCGTTCAAGAGCCCAACTGCTCTCCCAGCACAACTGAATTTTTGGCCCCCAAGAGCCAGGGGGGCCTCAAAGCCTCAAGCAAAACCACAATGGAGCATAGGGCTTCAAAAGCATAGCAGGACAGGAGTAAGGAAGGGGAAAACCTCCTTGACCCTGGCAGAAGCCATGATGCCCCCATGTATCCAAGACCGCTAGAGCTAGGCGCTGACAAAGACCCCCACGCTGCAGCCTTCTTGCATGCTGCCTGCTCACCAGTGAGGCCGCCGTTCAGGTTGACAATCAGAGGGTTGTTTTTCCAGTCAAAGGTTGCCAGCAGGTCAAGGAAGCGCAGGAACCCCACCTGGGGAGAGCTGCAGGCGAGACAAAACAGTTCCAACACCAGCATTTGCTCCCTTGGCAGCAAGAGGGGCTCAGGTGTGACTTAGCGATGCCCAGACCACACAAAACCTAAGAAAGGATGCCCATGGAGGGAGAGG
Source organism: Anhinga rufa (assembly GCA_013400875.1). Taxonomy (NCBI): domain Eukaryota; kingdom Metazoa; phylum Chordata; class Aves; order Suliformes; family Anhingidae; genus Anhinga; species Anhinga rufa. Next base: position 12,236 of record VZTV01109314.1, read on the forward strand.
GAAGTCCAGAACAAGCATGAGGTGCTTCCCCTTCTCTGAATCCCCAAGGGAAGTCTTTTCCCCTTCTTCCTCCCTCCCCAAGTAAAAGAAACTAGCAAAAAGTGAAACATTGCCCCCAGTCACCCCATCTCCCACCACTCCACCGACCCAGAGTCTTGGGGTTGGAGCAAGAGGGAGGTGGAGAGAGGGCTGCTCCCATTTCCAGTGCAGCTCCGAGCACCAGCCAAGCTCCCACCGTACCTCTTCCCCTATGACACAACACATGCACAAAGCCAGACAGCTGGGACAATGGGCCTCCTGCTAGCAGAGTATTTTAGGAGACAGGAAAGCATTCTAGGCATCAGGCTGTTACTCCTTGCTACTTTGGGGAAGGAAACTGGACCCCAAGTGCAGGGCAGAGTAAGCTTCTGGCTCCACACAGAGCAAAAATACTGCTTTAACTTCGCTTCACTCCCTCTGGGCCACATCCTGTCCACCTGCCAGGGGCCAGCAAGCCATTGGCCCCACAGGTTTATTTACCAACATGCTACTCCAATTCAGCTTTCAGTGGCCAACCTCTCGCCCTTCTCTCGGGAGTCCTCTCCAGGAAGAAGGGAGGCCGCAGCTGCCAGCACCAGCCTTAACATGCCTCCCAGGGAATCCAGGAGCCCCAGCACGCTGGTAGCCCCAATGCAACCCTTGCCCCTGCTTCTTCTGGCTATCTCCACCAGTCATCAAGAAGGCACAAGACACCCTGTGGTTGTGCTGCCAGCACCCAGAGGCCATAAGGACACTTGCTCCCATCCTCGCTTCCTTCACTTCTCACTCTGTGGAGCACTGGGCTGGGGAAGTCACAGCCCCACAGCATGGAGCACTCTGTCTCCTCTGGCCAGCTGCTCCCAACAGGTCTTACAAAAGCATTTTGGCAGCACAGGGGCCTCACACTCACTGCTCTGCACCTGCCCAGCACCTCCTGCCCTAGCAGCATCCCATCACTCCATCCCAGGTATGGAAAAAAGCACTAAATCCCCATTGGGCCAGCCCAGGCTCCTCATCCTCACCTGGGCGGTGTGAAGGGGGCTGGATGGAGGAAGAGAAACGCCACAAGGAGGTCCACACACTCCTCAGAGATGTTGTCGCTCAGGAGCTGGGCGGTGACCCAGCGCTTGGCCAGCCGGCAAGTGCTGCCAAAGACAGGATGCTGCTGCTGGAGCCTGCAAGAAGGGAGACACACCTCTGCTCAACCCACACATCCCAGGACCCAAACGCCCTTTTGGCATTCGGCAGGAGAGAAGAGAGGGGCAAATGTCTGCCAGGAACATGCATGCAGCATCACGAGCACAAGGCACTCTCTGTGGGTGTTTTCGGGGGAACAAAGGGGAAACGCTGCCACATGGTCCTCTCTAACCATACAGCTCTTTGGTACTTGTCTCCCCACACCAGAGACCTCGGATGTAACAACAGGGACACCTGTTACCATCCCCACCCACATTTGTCCTTCCATTCTCCTGCAGAGCCTCTCTCAAGGTGGGCAGAAGGGCCACTTCCCACAGTGAGCTCTTCTCCCCACCATCACCCTCCAACATTCAAGGGCATCTTCATGCTGGCTTCCAGTCACATCCCATGTCCTGGCCCCCCCAGGCACCCCCCGCCTCACGTACCCATGCAGGGAGCTGGTTAGATAGGGTAGATGCAATGTCTCCAGCTCCAGCTGCCGAGACTCCTCTGTGTCCTGGTACTTCAGCATCCCTTCTGGGGTGACCACTTCCTTCAAGATCAGTGGTTCCCGGTGGTAGGCTACTTGGAGACGGAAAACATAGCCGTCCTGAGATGGGAACAGAAGATGAAGTTAGGCTTGGTGGTAACATGAGCAGGCTGGTGTGCTATGCTGCACCTCAGGGATACAACAGCAGCATCCTGGCATCAGCAGAGTCTCACTATGGTCTTCCCTAGGCCCACCATCCAAATCCTGGTTTTGTCCAGTGGGACCACTGCCACAGCCCCCCACCTCCCTCCTCAGTAACAAGTCAGGTCTGGAGAAAGTCCCCATCGCCCCCCTACCTTGTACACGTCTGTGTGGGTGGCCGCAGGTCTGCAAACCAGCTCGTGCTGCTGCTGGAGGAGCTCAGCTAGCTGGAGGTGGAAAGCTGCCTTGATGCGCTTGATGGCTTCTTTATCCTGCGGCCACTGGCCACTGCCTTCCATGTGGCAGATGACTGGGGGGAAAGGAACGGCAGGAGGTCAATGAGCCCCACGCAAGGAAATGAGGTGTTCGATGGGGGTGGCTGCGACTAGAAGTTACAGCAGAAGAGCAGGAGGAGCTGGGGCTCTGCTCCTGCCTGCAGCACACCAACGCAGTGGTAATGGAGCCAGCACCACCGCATGCCTCTGCTTCCCCCCACCAAATCGTTTCCTGCTCACATCTCTCCCCACTTACTCTTCAAAGGGGCTATGTAGGCTGGGCAGGGCTTCCCCTCCAAGGGAAGCAGCAAGTGCTTGGTCCTGATTCGGGTATGGGAGGAATAAATCGGCTTCATGGGAATGGGAGGGAAGACCTGGGAGAGAATAGTCATTCAGGAACTGAAAAGAGGGAGCCGAAACCCCGGGGCACCACACACCCCCTCACCCCAAACCTCCCACTCCAGCAAAGCCCCCTGGCACGGAGGGCTTGGCCAACTTGTGTACAGCTAGCCCCAGGGACAGGACAGGAAGAAGAGGCACTGCATTACCCCAAGGGCTCTCAGGAGCCACAAAAGCAGAGAGTGACTAACTATCTCTGTATTCCCTCAGCCCAGGGCCTCCCCCCAACTCCTTGCAGACCCCCACACACGGGCTGCACCCGGGGACACTCACATCTGTGTATCGGAGGGCTGGATGGACGCCCTGCACAGTTGTCACTGTCAGTGGCAGCCCCTTCAGATTCCACAGCTTGCGACTCAGGTCATCGTAGGAGCAGACGACACCGACCATGGCCTCCTCGCCTGTCCCCGATGCCTGCGGACACACAGGGAGCCTCTCCGTTCACCTCTCCCACTCTTGCATGGATGCCCACCTCACCTCCCTCTCAGCAGGGCATCACAGCCAAGCTCTGAGGAGCCAGGACTGCCACTCCAGCAAGCAGCTTCTGGCAAGAACACTCAGCAAAAGGGGGAGGTAAGAGAGAGAGAGCAGCCAAGGGCAACAGTTTCTGCAGCTCCTCAGCAGCTACAGGCATCCTAGAGACTGTACTGCAAGCAGCAAGTGAAATTATTTCCTGTGCAAGACACTAAGGCAGCAGCACCAGGAGCTGTACTGCCAGCATTCTCCCTAGGAAGGGATAAGCTAAGAGTGATTTGGGTGTAACAAGATCACACACTGGCATGGCGAGTGCTCTGCTGCTGCCTCCCCACCAGTTACCACGATGCCAACAGAGGCAGAAGTTAACAGAAACTGCTCCGACTACATCCTTAGCCAAGGCAGAGCCATGAAGCATAGCAAAAGCAAAGACAAGAAAATATACAGAGCATTGCAGGAGCCCTGGGGAGGGCGGATGAGAAGCACCAAAAGGAGGATTGCTGCTGCCCCTGCTGCTTCCACCTCCCCAAAGCACAGCGGATAAGCCTGAACGTGGAGGAGACATCACCAACACAAAATCACTCAGCTCAGAAGCAGCTTAGTGGAGCTGCATGCATCCAGCCAGCCTGGGCTTTCCGGCAGAGCAGCAGCACCCTCTGCAGGGTGTGCCACGAATGACAAACCCCCATCCTGCCTGTCTAGCGCTGGCTGTGCCACATCTTCCCTCATCCCCCGTGTCTCCAACCACTGCAGACTCCCCAGGCTGCCTGCAGACACCCCTACCACTGTCTCACATGCAAGAGCGAGTGTCTCCTTCATTCACCTAGGACTGGCAACAATCAGATTCCTAAATACCCCTCCAGCTTCAGGAAAGTGCACCCCCTCTCTGTGTGGGGTTTTTCCACCCTGCTCAGCCCAGCCTAGCTTGCAGGGACACAGCACACACAGATTTTGCTACCTCACCAGACAGCAGGCTGTACAAACTAGCATCTCATTCCAAATCTGATATGCAGCTTGACCCAGACCACAATTGGTCCTGGCACAGGGGACTTTCAGTCAGATTTGGTCCCCTTTGCTCTTAAAAAGGGGAAAGGAAATAACTTCCTCCTCTATCCAACAACTAGGGAAAAAGCTGGTTTTACCAAAGACCAGCAAAGTGGTGGCAAAGTGCTTATGGCTCATCTCCAGGCTTTAATTTCACAAGCTAGAGAGCAGAAGTAGGGAGGGGGACATTTCCCAGCCTCCAAGATGCATCTTTTTCTTTATTTCAGATGCAGTCAGCTGCAACACTAGGGAGAGCTCGGTGGGCATGATCTAGCACTTTGCAGCAGGATAGCAAAGATCCTCCTGCGTTTCCCAGGCCTACAGGGTGAAGGTACAGGAGTGTCTGGCCCATGTCCGTACGGATGCAGGACCTGAAAGGTGCAGCTGGAGGAGCACAGTGGTATATCCTCAGACAATATGGACATAGTGGACACAAGCAGAAAGAGGAGCCCAGCGGGATGCTTGCAGGAGAAAATGCGGCAGGGGGGCTACAAGAGCAAGAGGACTTCAGCCACTATGCCTTAGTTGGCATAAAAGGCTCAGCAGATCCAAGGAGAACACCACGCTGCCCGTCCAAGCGCCCACAGACATGCATTTTCCTTTCCTTTGCTTCCTTCTCTTGGAACCACCTAGCTGCCTCGGGGCCACAAAGCTAAAATTTCCTCCCCGTAGCCCTTCCATGAGAAACCCGCAGCCCCACTGGGGGAACAACTGTACCGCTTGCCCAGTCCTGATCACAGACTCCAGCAGGGCTCCGGTGTAGCAGATGGAGGAATCAGGAATATCCATGTGGCTACATGGAAGAAGACAACAGAGCGTCAGAGCTATGACACATCAACCCATCCATCCCTCATACTGCACGCTGTGCCCACAGGCAAGGGTCAGCCCAAGACCAAGCAATCCCTCCATACAGGAAGGTCATGGTGAGGAGACCAATCTCTTGTGCATTCCTCCCATTCCCAAGTTATCCACCCAAAGTGGCATAACTTGTTCGTCTTCGCAGGATTCAAAGCTGAAGCTGCCAACATGCAGCCTTTCATTACAAGACCCCTCCTCGAGTCAGGATAAAGGGGCACAGGCAACCCCTTTGTTCTGTGCAAGAGGGTCTTGCTTTTTGACAAAGATAATAAACTGCTACAGGAAGGCTCTCCAATGCTGTAGGGAGACCCAACTTTGTGAACAACTACAGGCTCTCAGAGGATTTAATGAAACATCCTGCAAGGTCCAGACAGCCTCTCTTCCAGCTCTGCCAACGAGTGTCCCAACATCCCATCTGCATCTAAGGGCAGGACCATGCTGCCTCCTCACCCTTAGCATTGCCATCAGCAGAAGCTACAGCACCATGTGCTTGCCCTCCCCACCTTCTCTTGGGAAGCAGCTCGCAGCATCAGGACCACAACTGAAATGACTTCCATGTTTCACAAAGCCAGAAGTGACCCACAACGTCCCCCAAAGCACAAAGCTGACAATGGGGTTACCAGGGACGTGGCACAAGCCAGGAGAGCAGCAGTGACCCCACACAGCTGCAGTTCTCCCAGCCTCAACAGCTGCTTGGTACGACTTACAGCTTCAGCAGGTGCCTGACGATCTGCTCAGGAATAAGGCGTTTCTGGCAGACAGTGTTGGCTTCCCACACCACCGCCTCACAGATGCTGCCATCCTGGAACCGCCGCAGCTCCGATTTCTCCCCCCAGAAGGTCCGGAAGTCCAGAGCCTGCAGGGGAACATTGGCCAAGCCAGGTCAGGGACACAGCTCACCACTGGGGCTATTCCCACAACTGCCAGCCAGCCCCACAGCCATCCACAACCACAGCACAACACCAGCTCTGCTCCATCACACTCAGCGCAAGCAGGGCTCCCCTCACCTCAGGGAGATCAGCCTGTGGTCCCTTCTCCAGCGTGCTGGCAGCAAACTCTGAGACAAACAGTAGCCCAAATGTCAGGGGCCCAACATCCTTGTGTTTCGGGGGCTCAGCATCAATTGGCCACTGCAGAAAAATGGAGAACATGAAGCACAAGAGGAAATGAGGTTGCTGGAGCAGCAACTCCCAGGATATTGGGCTGCTAGATGGACCTCCTGCTACATGCTCTTGACTGATTGGACAAGCACAGACAGTGAAAGCCTCATTAAATAGGTCTCTCTGATGAGAAAACCAGTTGTCTTCCCCCTGCCCCATTGCTATGCCAGGAATTCTGCCTAGATCAAGCCTCCCAGCTGCACCCCCCACCACAATAAGGGGCCTAAGGTCCTGTATTCCCCTTGAAGGGCACAGGCCTGCCTCCTGCAGTGAGCAAAGATCCCCTCCCCATGCCCAGCAGTGCCACAAGGGACACAGGAGACCCCACGTGCTGCAAAGGATGCAGTGTCACTGCCAAGCTGCATTACCTCGGGGATCTGAGGCAAGGAGTGAGTCACGAGCAGCGCTCTCCCGGCCAGCCCACGGGCCAGCAGCGAGACAACAAAGGGAAGGGCTGCAGCCACGTAGTTCCCACCCCGATCTATCAGCTCGTTCAGCAGCTGCATCTTCTTGCAGGCACCCTGCAGCTTGGAGATATGCTTCAGGCTACAAGAGAAGGAGGGATGCTGGTCATCCACCTCTGCCACCAAATCCTTTCTGAGAGAGAGATATGCTAGGGGATGGACAGAGTGGGGAGCTGAGGGTCCTGGCCCAGGATGGGAGCTACAAGAAGAAACACTGCATGTTGGCATCTCAGGATGCACCACAGTAGATGCTGGTCCTTGGGACAGTCATCATTCCCAAAGGCCAAAGCACTGCCCTCCCACTAGGCAGGTCTGAATCCACCCCAGTCCAAAGCCAGAAGCAGCCCACTCCTCTCTGGACATGCTCCTCAGCACTACTCCACCAGCACAGTGAGACTCACTGGAAGACATGGTCAAAGGCTCTGAGCATGGGCTTGGCGGTCATGAGCAGCACCTGAAAGCCATCCACCATCCGATCATCCAAAATTTCCATGGAGCGCTTGGCTTCGAACTGGACCTAAGCAAGGAGACAAGACAGAGAAAGAGCATGAATGGGAGGGGAGAAGGAAACCAAATCCCTCCAGCACTGGTCACCAATGCTCCCCCATCAGCCACAGCAGCTCCATGGTCACCAGCAGACCCTGATCCCAGACAGCCACTGCCCTCAGCATGAACCCAAGTCATCAACAGCTGTCACTGCTGGCCAGACAGTCCCTCCTTGACACCCCTGCCGTCAATGTGGCTTTTTTCTGCTCCAAAACACAGTTATTTCTGCTAAACAGCTGCTTCGCTTCACCCAAAGGCACCCACAAAGAGGAAGACAACTTTCTTCCATCATACAAGCAAGACAGTTAAGGCAGTACTACATCCAAGACTTAAAATTGACCTCTAAGCTTCAGAGCTGGAGATGGATGTTAAAAGCTTAAAAAGCAACACTGAACGCCCTCCCCATGTCCAACATCCTCCTCCAAGGACATTGTCTAACCACCCTCTGCCTGCCTCAGCTTGCTCCTAAGACAGCATCTCAGGATGCCATCACAACCTGCCCAGTACCTGGTGGTATTTGCTGGCAGTCATATCAGCACAGAGGTTCACCAGCCCAGAGGGATCCACAAAGACCACTTCAAACGCCTGGTGGAAGTCATCCAGGACAGGCTGGAAGAGCAAACAGTCTTTAGTTCACAGCACAGCACAGACATCAGGGCTCCACCACCTCATTGCCATCCAATGTCCCTGTAACAGGCACATCCCTGCCTGGGCAGTGCTGGCAGCACAGTCAGACACAGACACGGGCTCCCCACCTAAGGTTGCTTACCAGGGAAGCATCCACATCCTTTGCTAGGCTGATCCCCGTCACACTCAGGTCAGTGGTGGCTGTGGACAGACAGGAAGGAACAAGTCATGCCACCATCCACATCTCCCCCACCAGTGAGGGTGGTACAGCTATGTGCCAATACCACTGTGGTCTCACAACATAAACAGTGCTACAATGTGATGCTGGCCTCCGCCACGACCCACCCCTCTGCAAGCTGTTCCATCCAGCCCTGCGCTGCTGCCTCATCCCCTTCTGTCCATCCACAGGGTCTCAGCACTGGAGGGAGAAAAGCTACAATTCCCCCATCTTCTGACCATGTTCAGGCTTTGTACAGAGGCTCTGCTGACACCAGCCTTTCCCTGGAAACTCACCCAGGAACTGCAGGGTGCTCCTCAGCACCTGGTACCCACTCATCATCTTGACAATCTTGCGTTTCATCAGCAGGTAGGCAACTAACATGGAGACCAAGAAGCCGCTGAAGCACCCCAAACCCTGTGAAAACAGAGGGCTGAGTCAAGAAGAGCTCAAAAAGGCACCGCAGCCCCAGCGCCCACCCCACATGACTGCTTCTGGCCTCTGTCATCAGCAGCAGGGCAGTCCCCAAGCCCCAACCCTGCCAGGAAGACATTGAAGCAAAGCCCTGACAACAAGCAGAGATTTGGATCCCCGTGCAAGAAAGCAACACCTCAAAGTTCTTTTGGAAATTGGAAGAATTCCACCCCCCACCCCCCAAAAAAAATAAGCCCACAAACCCACTACATCATTCCAGGGATCTCAAAGAAGGACAACTGTCCAGTACACACAGATTTAGTGCAACCCACAGGGTAATGTGGAGCTCCTTGAATCCTAACGCAGCTCAACTCAGTCACAAGCGCACCACACCACACACGAGGACCAAACCACCACCTTTCCACTGCTAGGAAGGGAGAGCAGGCCAAAGGCAGGTTAGCCAGGTGAGCAGAGCCTGCCTTGTCCCCTGGGACAGGACATACCTTGCTGAGCTGCCGCTGGTTCAGCCAAACTTTGAGAAGGGCCAGGCCATCCTTCATGCCTGGGAAATCGGTGGCTGCACTAGACAAGAAGTGCAGGTGGGACAGCAGCACCGTGTCGCAGAGGATGGAGTTGTTGTAGTGTGGGGTTGGGGGCTCAGTGGCTCCTGTGTGGAGAGACAACAGCACATTGGACCCAACCACAAATCTCCTGTTCACAGAAGACGGCTGAAGAGAACCCACCTCTGGGCTCTGCATGCAGTCTCTGGCTGAACCGAGCAGCCTCACGTTCCCCCAGACCCAGGCCCTACCTTCTTTGGGGGTGCTCTGCTCCATGAACCAGGCTGTCCGGACATTGTTCTTGCTGGGATAGAAGCGGCTGGGTTTGAAGAGACCCAGGACAGGACAGGCATGGAGTCGGACAGTGACCATCTTCTCATCCTTGCCTGTAAGCACCCGGGTGTAGACGTGCAGGAGGAAGAGATGTCAGAGACCCAGAGACTAACTTGAGAAAGCAGGGAGCATCCCCAGCTTGGAGAGAGGAAAAAGCTCCTTCTCAGCAAAGCTCAGCAGCAGCGGCAATCATCTCAGAGCAGAGTGCGACCATACCCCAGAGCCAACAATAACCCTGAGATCACATTGCTCATGTTCAAGTCCCATCGTCATCTCTGCTGGCCTCTCCTGCCTGCCCTGGCCTTGCCACACCACTGCCTGTCCCAGACCCAAACCCACTATCGCCTGGGGTCTGCACAAACAAGCAGCACCCAGCAGCCCATGCATGCTACATCATGTCAGAAAAGAGCCAGGCTGCACACAACTGCCTGGGGAAGCAAGAGGATGGTGGGGAGCAGGGGCGGGGTGAGCAGGGATGAAGGACAGTTCTAGACACAGGCATGTTTTCATAGGGTCTGCCTTACTCCCTGAAGTACCTACAGTATGGGCCAGCCAACAAGTCCAAGCCTATGGAGCCCTGCCCAAGCTGCAGCGGGGGATTGGGAGGGGAAGAGACCTTGAGGACTTGGCTCTGCGTGGAGGGAGAGGACAACTGGGAGGACCAAAGTTCAAAATTTATCGCCAATTGCGACGACAGCCCCAGGCTGACCCCCACCACCACCCTCCACCTAACACCAGTACCCACTCACAGACCCCACTAGAGCAAGGCTCAAGGGCTACCTTGAGGCCTCAGGAGCAGGATAGGCTTGAGATGGTTGCTGTTCATGTAGGCAAACTTCACACTGCCAAAGAGCTTCTCCTTGGAGAAGTGATGGGCAATGTGGGCCAGGTACAGAGCTCTCTTCCGGTGGTAGCGCTGATTCAAGTTATCTTTGTCCTGGAAGATTTCCTGGGAAGAAAGGGACAGGGCAATCCAACCTCACCTGCCTGCAGAGCCTGGTACAGCCCGAGGCGCTACACCACCCACTGTTCTCCCCAGCCCCACAGGCAGCCCTCTCAGACATGCAGCTACAACCCCAAGGAGCTCCAAGTTGGTCAGGACCATCACATTGATGCTGGCTCACCAGCTCCTGCTCTAGGACCACAGGAGGCAGAGCAGAGCCATACAGTCAAGCAGGGCATTAATTCATCTCAAACCCCATTAGACCAAGTCTGGGCAGCAAGGGGAGGGAGCACTAGAGGAATAACAGCCTGCAAATATCACCCTCCCTGTAACACAGACTTAGGAGTTTGAATTGGGGAAGAATGCAATGGGGTACAAAGCCAGACATGTGGAAGAGGTTCAGCCCAGGCAGAGAGAAGGAAGAACTTCTCCTGAGGAACTAAAAATCAAAGTATTTGAAAGTTCTAATTGAGTGAGTGCTGAGACTGCACTCCCCAGCTCCTTGTGGGAGTGACCACACTGCACATCCAGATGCTGCAACCTCATTCAGATACGGAGAGGACAGGGCAAGGGCGGTGGGGGACAGGCAGGGACAGAGCTCAGCCAGGCCCCAGGCCACTTGGGAGCAGGCATGGCCAGACTTACCCGTGGCATGGTCACCGCCACATCCACGTTGATCTCCGGCTTAATGCAGGTGCCCAGCAGGTAGCTACCCACCACCTTCAGCTCAGCCGGGGGCAGGAAGCGGAACCTCCCCTTCACACTGAAGGGCACCTGCAGGAACGGGACCTTCACGCCCTTGGGGAGCCAGGCCTGGTTGGTGAGCTGGGGACAGACAGGACACATGAAATGCTCTAAGCATCATGAACAACAGATATGCAGAGTCCAGGACCCCTCTCCCCACACAACTGCAGGTGCCTGTACCCAGAACTTAAAAGATGGGGTGTCCCCCTCTCCCCTCCAACATAAAGTAAGGTGATACTTTTTGAGTCCCTAAGGGAGATGCTCCACAGGGACCTCTGCCTGCACAGCAACAGCAGAGCCTGCTCCATACAGGGGCCTTGCCACTGCCTCCCATCTCTCTGGGACATACTTCAGTTTCTGGGGTCTCTGGGATGGCACTCAGCAGGCTGTTAATTTCATGGAGGAAGGCATCAATCTTCTTCTTCTTTGTCTCCTTCAATGTCACCTCCTTCAGAAGCTCTTCGATCTGTAGGGGGAAAGGGGACCACAAAAGGCAGATGCAACACTGCAATTGCTCCTGCCCTTTACCTTGTCCTCCAGTACCAACCATGAGCCTGGTAAAGAGGGCAGCAAGTGAGCTGAGGAACAGCACCCAAGCCTCTCTAGAAATCCTGCCCAGAGCTGGGAGTCCAGTCAGTACATGGACAGAAGGATAACACAGCTCCTGCCATCTGCTCTGAAGTGCTGGATAGAAATGAACTCCATCTCACCAGCTTCTGTGTGAGGTTCAGCCACAAAAAACCTGGCATGATTCACATAAGCTTTGCTCTCAGAAACGTTTTTTGTACGAAAGAGTACAGGAAATGATCTTGCAGACCCTAGAGATCCTGCCACCAAAACAAGCAGATCTTCAGGACACCAAAGCCGCACCTCATAAAATCACCAGTTACAACCACGAGGAGCCATCCGGTCACCAGCCTGACCTTCCTCTAACATAGTTTGCTCCCAGGACATAAACCAACCCTCCTGTCCAATGCAGAAGCCAGTCAGAGAGGAGCCAGGTGCACTTGGTACCGTTACCTCCTCACCCCGATAAGAAATGAATCACAGCAGCGAGGGGCGCAATGGTTGCGCTTCCACCATACTGCAGTTAGGTGCTGGAAGGGTTCAGTTTCACTAGTGTAAAAGAGGCACAGGGATGGTAATAAGAGCTACAGTGGAAATATCAGTAACATGCTGGGTGCCTTGTGAAGCCCGTGCCTCTGTCCCCGCCCCGTGCCCGGCTCCTGCAGAGGAGCGGCCGCTGCCCGGTCTACCCGGCCGGGAGGGCTCAGGGGCCTGCCAGCGGCCCGGGGTCCCTGGGGTGCCTCCCCCCGCCCCAGCTTAGCCCCCAGAGGGGCAGAGCGCGGCCTCCCGCCTGACCTGCAGGCGGAGCAGGCTGGAGTGGAAGAGGTCCTCCGTCTCCTTCAGCTGGCTCAGCTCCTCGCTGGTCGGCGGCTTGTAGAGCTCGGCCCGGCTCAGCTTCACCGGCTGCAGGGCTCCGGCTCCGGCCCCGGCCGGGGCGGCCCTCTTCCCGCTCCGCGCCGCGCCCCCGGCGGGGGGCTCCCGGCCCGCCGCCGCCGCCTCCGGAGAGCCCTGCGAGGAGAAGACGGCACGGCTCGGCCCGGAGTCCGGCGGGTCCCGGGCCCCATCCCCATCCCCATCCCCATCCCCATCCCCATCCCCATCCCCGGCCCCAT
>VZTV01109326.1:9453-19585 GCA_013400875.1 Anhinga rufa
GGGGTGGAGGAGATTTCTCGAGAGGGCAGAGGGGAAGGGGGGGATCCCTGCCTGGGGGTGCCCCGCGGCGAGGGAGAGGGAGAGCAGAGAGCAGGGCGGTGGCAGGCTGGGTGGCAGGGCTGGGGCTGAGTGCCGGCGCCCCGCGGTGGCCGTCAGGGCCGGGGGCTGCCGAGGTGCTGAGCTGGCTGTCGGGGTGGCGCGCTGACGGCCGCGGGGCTGCAGGGCTTGGAGGCCCCTGCTGAGGTGGCCGCAGAGAGCGGGGTGGTGGGGAACCCGCACTTGCCCGGGCCACACCAGGGGGCTGTCTGGGGGCCCTGGGAGGAGCCCGCGGCCTCCCTGCGTGAGCCGGGGCGCCCCGGCGCCCGGCTCGGTTCCCCTGGGGCTCAGGGCTCGGCTGTGAGGCCGAGGGACTGCTGTGCCCTGCGGGTCTGGGCAGTCGGACAGTGTTCTCCCGCCAGGACTCCCCCTTCATTTACTGGCTCCATTTTTGTACACAGACTACAATTAACTCTTCCCTGTGACAGTTTTTGCAGTTTCTGGATGCTTGAAATGGCACTGTCATCTCTGACAGATAGATTTGGCCCTAATTACTTTTGTTCCTGCATCTCTTCCTTCAACATACATTCTCCTTGTGTTTGTCCATTTCACTCCCCCTTCAGCTACTGCTTTTTTTCTCTTCATTTCTATAGTAATATCTTTCATTTCTGTGTTTCTTGTCCTTCACCTTTTGTTTTTCTGTCTTTTCTTCTCCTTTTCCATTTTATTTACTTCTCAACATCTGCTCTTGAAGCTGGATGGTGAGGTTCAGCCCACACTTCTTGTCAAAACAAATTAAAGCGGTAGTTTTAATTTAAGCTAATTTGATTTAAAGACAATTCGGCCAGAAAGCGAAGACAGTGTCAAATCAAATTTAAGCAGAAATACAGATCTATGTACCAAGCTGCCCTTTGTCTAATCCTGATCTTAAAATACGAGTTCTCATCTCTTAGGGGTTATTCCACTGGACCTCAAATTTAGTAGGACCCCAGGCATTCCTCAGTCTTCCACAAGGAAGAGTCGTTCATGTAAGGGAATGAAGAGAAATGAAACTGTTTTGATTCAGTCTAGAACATTTTCTGCAATCCTAAATTACCCTTTTTAATTTTCTTTGGGAGTTATGTCATTTCCCTCTCTCCTTAAGAAATTTAATTTAATTTAAAATAAAATGCTACCACAAAGCAAAAATGCCAACAATGGAGTTCAAATGTTCTAAAAATATCTCCTTATTTACTTAGTGAAGGCCACTTGTTAAAATCCATCTGAACTAAAATATCATTTTAACCCCCCTCAAATTTCCTTTGCATAATTGCCATGCCTCTTTTAGACACCACCCCCCCTCCAAATATACAACTTATTCTACTACTGGGTAGATTTCTGCATCTATAAAACTATGGTCTGAGTAGTCTTCATATGATACTAAGAAAATGAAACGGATTGAACCATATTCCAAGAAATAATTTCTACCAGAACCACAGTGTTTAAATAATGCTGCCAGGAGAATGAAGTAATGTGTTCTTTTACTATCCAGTAGCCTCAGTAGGGAAAACAACTGAGGTGTAAAAGATATTCACAAAGACATAGAAAATTAGTCAGCATTCTATAGTTTATGCTAAATACATGTTTCTTAAAAAGCCAAGCAATTAGGAGAGTTCATTTTGTTTGAAAATTGGACTATTGAGAAAAGACAATTCCAGAGAAAGCAGCAATGTTACTTAAGAATCTGATCAAACAAAACGAGATCATCAGCTCATCAGAGAACCACATCTCTAACAACAACAGTGCATTACAGGCGATATTTTCCGAGCTATATGGGGGTGTAGACATGGAGATAAGTGTCTTGCAGCATTTTCAAAAGCAAACAAATGTGTTAAGTACAATTAAGCTGTGAAGAAATTGTTTTCATTAAAAAACACTGAAATTTTCCCTAATGTTTCTTCTGAAATTGTGCAGAGACACTTTTATTACATCATGAGGTTTTATTTAGTAAGCATTTTTTGTTTTTAGAAGCAATTCTGATTTGAGAATAAATAAAATAAACAACATCCCAAAAGTTTAAGAAAACCTTTATTTCAGTCTCTAAGTCAGATACTCTGTTGTTTCCTCCATATTTTAGTGACAGAAGATCATAAGTCAGAACATGGCACAAAAAGCAAGGATACTGAAGATTCCCCAAAAGCACAGAAGTATGAGAAGCAGCAGCTGTAGCAGAGGTAATGGCTGTAGGCGACACAGTAGAGAATACAGAAGTGAAAATTGTCATGCTAACTACTCTGAGGGCTTTGTCAGTGACTTGTTCTGAAACACCTAGAAGCAGCAAATATTTAGAAATATCATGAACTGAAGAGAAAACACAGGAAAAGGAAATAAAGAAAAAGAAGAAAAAAGGACAGCCTATCTTCCCCCAAGATGATAAAAAACGTACTTGGATTTCTGGTAGTAGTAAAATGAGACTCTCTTGAGAAATATAGCTGCTCCCTTTCTTTGGCATTTTTTCAGTAATTAGGAAGATGGGGAAACAGTTTCTCAGTGAAGAAAGATAAGAAATCATCTTTCAAACACTAGGAAAGGGAGGGAAGAGAGATAGAGACTCCCTATTCTGTTCTCCCACAATACTCTGATCCAAGAGGCAGGATAATCACCTGAGATGTGGGAGCACCTTTGCAATCCTTATTCCTCAGTTTTAATCTAAGGACTTGAAAACAGCTCTCCCACATATACTGCAATTTCTGGTTTTGACCATGCATCACATGATGAATCTGAAAAAGGCTTTCGTGAGGGAAGTCACTCAAAAATTGTATGTCTGCACAAAAGTGTCAGTTTTGACAAAAAAAGCCACGTTTTGGCCAGCTTAGTCATGGTGTAACCTGTAAAATTAAGTTTGTGCTTCAATGGGATGACCATATGCCACAAATATAATCCCTTTACATAAATGTTAACAATGAAGAATCTTTTCATGTCTGCGTGTTTTCATATCTAGACCCATACTTCCTTAAGTCCCACCATGCCACATCAAAAAATAAGTGTAAAACCAATTACCCTTTTCTTGCTAAGCTTCAAAATTTCATCTAGATCTACCAAATCTACAACATGCAAACTAACCAAAAAAAAGAGAGGAACCACTGATTCTCTTCAAGAAGTCAAGAAGTCATACTGGCATGAAAGTAGCAGACAAGAAAGAATAACCACATTTCTAAAGTCTGTTTAGCAGAAGAATCATTATTGGCTACTAGCTGTGTTGGATATTTTAAGTGGTTATTTTTGCTTGTTCATGGCTACTTGAAATGATCAGTTTCCCAGGAACACAGTTATAATGTACATTTTTACCCTGTACAGACGGGCATAGATTTTGTAGTATTTTTGTCAGCTTTTGCCGAAAGGTGTTTTTCCATTTCTTTTGCATCCTCTCATTCATTTCTGGCAAAAATAAAATAGTAATGTAATGGTTGTTCTCATTTTGCAAATATTTAGGGGACAACATTTGTGGTCATATTGTAGTCTTCCTTCAGTGGGATGGTACTACAGAGAACATGCAGGTGTGATGCTTGTGTACCTTCCATTTGCTTTGTTTTTTACCTCTGGTGAGTTTTTTTCACAGCATCTGTTAATTTTGCTCACTGCAGAAGGTCTTGAACATGTCTGACCTTAACTGACTGCTGTAATTTCTTCTCTGTTTACTTGAACCTCCATGATAGTCCTTCTTAATCCATTTAAAACACGTGAAAAAAAATCTGCCCTCCCCAAATCACAGTCTCTCCTCCTTTTGATTCCCAATCTCAGATTCTTTCTATCCTTTCCTTTTGCTGTCACACTGAATTTGATAGCCTGTTGTCCCCATGGGACTCTATATGAGCGAGGTCCTACCAGCTTGCCCCTGCTTTCTCTCCTCTGTCAGCAGGGCCATCAGAACAAAGACCATCTGGTTTGTGTCCTGAAACACTGGAGGAGATCAGGTATTTCAGGAATAAGAGCAAAGGACAGAAATGTATAACTGACCCCTTTCATACTTTCCTCGAACTTGCTGCCTCGCACACCAGGTACATGGGTGTCAGACCCAGGCCCGACTCCAGGCCCTGCCGTGGGCAGGGGAGGAGCAGAGCTGGGCTGAAGCTGTGGCAGACAGGAAAGCTGGTGCTGCTGGTGCCAGCAGGGAAGGAGAGTGAGAGCGATAGGTGCTGCTGCTGCAGGTCAGAGCCCTTTTCCCACTGAGGCCACTGCCCCACACATCTCTGTTTTCCTAGATAACACTCTTTCTGTAGCTTTCCACTATTCTGGCTTAAGTCATGGAAGCAGTGAGGCCATGGTGTGGCAGTGCCCTAGGCAGTGTCCTGCTTTACTTTTCCTACTGCTGATTTGATGTTGCTTCCCATCTGCAACAGGCTGTTCTGGTTGGGGCCTGCTCCCATAAAGAGTTTGTGTGCAGAACACCCATCGGATTCAACAGAAGGGCTTGAAAAGATCTGTCCTTTTCCTCTGGTGTTTTTTAGGTTAGGACCTTGCCTATTTTATCCATAGAATGTTATGTGATCTATAAATTATTATAATAAACTTCTAGCAAAATACTGCCTGAAATGTCTTGAGAGCTACAGTGAAATTGAATATATGCCTGAAAAAGGGGAACACACTCAGAGTTACGGTCTTGACTATTTTCAAATTCTAATTATGTTTCAGGAAAGGAACATGAGAGTAATTCACTCAGAATGCTGGCCATAAAGAAAGGCAAATAGCAGTAATACACTTAGAATGCTAGCTCATAAAGATTTTTTTCACTTGCTGTATAGAAACAGCGTATGCAACTGCGTAACTGCTCTATACTAATAAGCATGTAAGGTTTAAAACTATAGTTCATTTCAAAACTGACTTGAAAATTCTAGAAAGCTGGGTAGAAATCCTAGCTGCAGAGAAATTTAAGCATGTGCTATTGTGATCACCTTGGTTTTTGAGTTCTTGCAGACCCATAGATTATTATGTTGGGTTTTTTCCTATCACACCCCTGTTTGAGGTGTAGGTTTTGCCTCTGGGGAATCTTTCTACATGGGTTGAATTTGGTTCGTCAGTCCCCAGGTCATGCCTTCATTAGTGAACTGCATGATTTACAGAGAGAAAATTTCTTTCCATTGATACTGGAGTAATGTGTTAACATAAACATACTTTACTAAGTTATTCCCAGAGTATTATTGCTGTTTGCCTCAGAAAACGCCAACTGTGTAGTTACCCTTATTAAGGGAAAGTGAGCACAATGGCTGTATCGAATGAAAATGGCTGCAGAGAATGAAGGGAGGGAACCTTGACCTCCTATAGACCTAGTTAGCTATGGCCCAGTGCAGCCACATAAATGCACACACAGACATATAAAATATTTAATGGATTTTTCTGTAAAATATTTGAACATTGGAGTTAGTATAGATCTTGGGCATTTTGTCAAATACACCACAGTTAAGTAGCTTGGATGAGAAGTATATGAGCTTATGTGAGCAGTAAAGACATACAGTGTTTTTGCTGTCTCAAATGATCAATGCCAGTTTACTTTGGTCTGAATGCAGGAGGAAAAAAATTGTCACCTGAGAAGATACTACTTCAGAATTCTTCATTTTTAAGCCTGCAGAGTAGTATGATTTCCCAGAAAAAAACCACAGTGGCTCAGCGAATATCATCAGCAAGACTTCACAAAATTAAAGAACTGAAGAATGAAATATTTGATTTACAGCACAAATTAGAAGCATCAAGCTTAGAAAACCACATTTTGAAACAGCTTGAGTGTCGACACTCGAAAGCAATAGGTAGATATGAAAATTCAGAAAGTAACTTGCCGGATCTTTTAGCAAGTCATTATAATGAGGTGAGAGCTTTAAGGAAACTCCTGAGGATGTCCCAGGAGGAAGAGAGAAATACATCCAGGAAGCTCAGAAAAGTTGAAGAAGAGCTGCTGAAAGCTAAAGATGCTTTGCAGTCCTTGCATATGCTTTCAGAAGACAAAGCTCTTGCGGAGAGAGAGGAACTTGATCACAGATTATCAGTCCTTACAGAAAAAATTGAAGTGAATAACCAGAGAATACAGGTAATACGTGCATATCGTTGTATTTATGGTACAATAATAGGAGAGATTTCTGTGCAAAAGTAGTGGAAAGTTGTTAGCTGCTTCTTGTCACATTAATGATTCTGATACAATCCTGTAACACTGAACTTTCTTTTTAATCCAGAGCTGTCCTGAGTGCGAGGCACTAAAAATGTCAGTAGTATCCCCTTCCAATATTTTAAAATCTGGCAGGAATGTATGAGTGGATTAAGTTTGGCCATAAAAATCTGTTAGAAGTCATATGCCTTAACCCTGTTAGGTCAGAAGTGTAGCATACAGCTGGAGAGCAATCTTCAGCAGAGTGTCTACTCTGCTCCCTGCCAGCAGCATGGGGTACCCGGGCTTGCTTGGGCTGTCTAGCCACAATAGCACGGACCCTAATTTACCCTGGCAAAGCACAGGATGAGTCATACATGGAGACCACCAGGCTGCTGCTGACCTACTACCTTGAACAAGCAAAACTGGCTTATCTGGAACTAGCACTGTTATTTTTTCATGGTGCTGGTGGGCAGTATGGACATACCTCCATCTCCTATTCACTAATTACTGTCACTCACTGTACTTGGCTGTAGGGCGGCTGCTCAATTAGGCAGTGGTCAGGTGTCCTAGATTTTAGGGTTGGTTCTACTGTTGTTTTGTTTTGCAGCTGTAGTAAAGGCTCGGTGGGAGTATAAGAGGAGATAATTCAGCTCCTTTTAATATCTCATGCTTCTTTACTCTTATTGAACCTTTCACAAAAAGACAGAAATACGGTTTTTAATGCAAAACTGGAAGAGTGAAATTTCCACTGTCCTCCAGGAATTAATTTCTATGGGGTACATTATGCATAGAATTAAATAAAGAGTCAGGTAATCTTAGAGGCATTTCACTGTCTGAACAGCTAGGTCTGAAGTACAGTTATTACATGTAAGAAAATGAAAATATAAAGACCTGAATTCAGACCCTCTTTTGAAAACTTTCTATTTACGGAAGTCCTAGTGCGAAGCTACAAAAAGCTTGCTGGACTGGGTGTCCACATCACAATTTTTTCAGTGCATGCCACTGGGTTTTGATGATAAAGTACTTGATAAAATACTCAATAAATTACCTAGTTTTCATTTACACAAAGCCTCCTTATGCTGCCACAGTTGATAGATCTCAGTGTGAACAGAAATGTTGTCTTAACACTTCTCAGAGATTATTGTATTCATTAATCCATCAGAAATGTAATGAATGTACAGGCTTATTTTTCATGTTTGAATGCCAAATATACTTTTGTTTAGTAAAATTAGGTTTTAAACCAGGTTTTGCTCATTTTAAAGCATTTTTTTCAGATCCTTCAGCATAATTTCATGCATTGTTTAAAATAGAATATAATTATTAGAAGTTTACTTTTCATTATATTAGCATGCTTATTTTTTAGATCTGGTAACAACTGAGATTTTCATACCGAGTACATCCATATTGTAAAATATATAATTTTTTAAGAGCCTGGAAAAGCAGCTGAAGTTGAACAATAGCACCTTTAGTCGTCAGTTGGCAAATGAGAACAAAAAAGCTGTGGAAGCTGGGATAATTACAAAGAACTTGCGAATGGAAATTAATGCTCTTCACCAAAAAATTAAGGTATTCAAGATTTTAAATGGGTTTCTGTTCCTACAAGAGGATTCAAATATTTAATGTTATCCATTCCTTTTGCCTCTCTTATATTATTTAAGTAATGGAATTTTTGTTTCCTAGTTGAGTCTATAGTCTACCAAAAAAGGTCAAAACATAAAATGATTAAATTATTGCAGGGTCTATTTGTCAAAAGTTCAAAGTAGTTCAATAACTAATTGAAACGGAGGTTAATGCATCACAATTTGAACAAATAACCCCCACCAACCTGTCACCATTTTGATAGATCTAGGTCAATACATTCATCTCCTAACTTTAAATGAGCTCCCTTATAGAAACACTTTCAAATCAAAATGAGTCAAATATTACAATCTGCAAAACTAGAGTTTAACAAAAAGACTTATTTAAATGCTTCAATAGTTTGTTTCAAATTCCAGCTTGGTTTTGAGACAAGTATTTTCAGGACTAATATGTCAAGTTCAACACTTAATGAGTGCTTATAAACCAAATGTACAGGAAAACCTAACACTGACACGAAATAGAAACAAAACTGCCACAAATGGTATGTCATATGAGTTGTAAACAAGAAAAGCACAACATATTCCAGAAAACATGAAAACCCTTGTGGCTTTTTAATAATTTAAACTGTGTTTGTAACACATTTAAAATGTACTTTTTAAAAAATTTCTATATGAAGTGACCAATCCATTTGTTGATTCCACTAGGGAGCCTTCTCTTTCAAAATGGAATCAAATGTCTGTGAAAGATGTCGTTACAGGGAGTTTTCCCGGGCACTGTGAAGGGCAGAACAGGCAACTAGTGAGGATTCATGGAGATGTGCATTTCTGTACTGGGCACTGTTTGTCCCTCTTACCTGTGTATCAGGTGCAGAAACTTTCCTCCTGATAGTCGGCCCTGCTGCCCAGCTGCAAAAGCCTGGTGAGCAGCTGGGAAAGGAAAAAAGGAGAGTGCTCTTCCCGGGCTCTGTATCAAAGTCCCCCCAGCAGCACTTGCAGCGCTATTTCCCTGCCAGAGTCTGATCTCCTCCTGCATGTGCAGATCTGGGAGACGGGAATAACTATAGTCCCAGGAACACTAATGTAAAAGTGTTCCAAAATGCAAATTATTCTAAAGTACAGTTCTGACCTTAACCATTCTCCAAAATATTTCTTTTTCATGTGTTTTCCACACCGTTTTCTATGTGTGTCCAGTTCTCTTAATGTTATATTTAGATTTGGAAAAGCTGCTAGTGTTTTACCACAAAGACCAGACATGTTTATTAACCTTATTTCTGTGCCAGAACTTGTTTATTTTTACACAGTCGTAGTTTTGGGCACCTGGCTTAGTCAGACCATTGAAGGTATTCAGACACACAGTGCCCTTTCAGATCAACCTGTATCTCCAAATTAAATGCAGCCTCTATTTTTCACACTAAAAATCGATATGGTGAGAATATTACTGAAATCTCTCTTCTGTGTTTAAGATAGATTTCAGTAAGGAAAGAGGATTCTTGCTAAATACATTTTTAAAGTGTGCCTCTGAAGTTTATGTCCTCTTGCAAGCAATAGGTTGAAAACCAGAACTGAGCACATTGTAACCAAGGGCATTGTAACTGAGCAAGTAAAAAAAATTATAAAAGGAAGTAAAGCCAAAAATTACTTAGTCTGAAAAAAACAACTAAGAACAACAAATGAAAAAATCATTAGAGAAGGCTTCATCTTTTGACCACTGTGTTACGAAAAAGATCATGTAGGTGAGCTCTCTGCCTTAAAGAGAGAGAATTATGATTTGGCACATGAAAGAAAATGACAGATTCCTATTTATGTAAATGACAAAGTCACCACATGGCCTGGCACAAAGCAAAATTGCTGACAGTTTTCTCCCAATATGGGAAAATTAAGTTGGCAAAAAGTAATTCTTAATGCATATTAGAAGTTTAATAGTGTTTATTTCTTCTTAGGAAAAAGATCGGCAGCTTTATGTAAAAAATATCTATGCAAATCGGATGCCTAAAACCCCAAAAGACAAAGGTGATTCAGTATCTCATGAAAAAAGTACGTGTATATTCATTTTCCTTTGTTGTTTAATTATGTGAAACTCACATTGTTTTGTAATGGGGACATATATTCCAAAAGCCAATATGGTACTTTTTTATGGGCTAAAAATACTCTGGCGCTTGTAATATAAAGAGAAGTGCTCAGTGTTTTGCTCATTTATTTTATGAATACAAATACATGGCCCGTTTTTAATATTTAACCCAAATATCACCATGAATAGCATTTAGTGTACACAGTTTTAGTAGACTAACAGTGACACTGAAGTAGTGCTTTATTTTAAGCGTCTATTTGCATCAAGAGCTGTTTGCCTATTTGGTTTTAAACACAGTGAAGCTATCAGTCCACAAAGCTTTTGCAGCCTCATTTT
>VZTV01109328.1:0-14218 GCA_013400875.1 Anhinga rufa
GAGGCGTAATTGTTCCATGTCCCATACCCCTTGCATCTGTGTTATACTATATATATACAGTATTCATAAAAGGTTAGAAAAAAAAAAGGCAATCTAAACTTACTTTCAAAAAAAAACATTATGACAAGCCTTATGACAAATGTTACATTATAGATGCATAGCCACATTGCAGTTGAGGAAGAAGTATGAAAAATAAGCACTGCAAAGATTCTCTGTATATCTTAAATGAAGACCAGATTAAGCTAAAAGGTAGGACAGAAGAAAAAATATAGACGCTGGATGAGGATTAGAAGTTTTTGGAAATTATTTGCCCCTCACCTGTATTCAGCAGCAGAGACAATACAACTTACCTGCAGTGTAAAGGGGAAGGGACACAGAGAAGCCCTGTCTGAGGTGCAATTCTGAAACAGGGCGCAGGGACAGAAACGTCTCTTCGCTTCCACAAAGAAATCCTGTGTGACAGATGGAGCAATCTGTAGCTGTAAGGCACATTTGAAGTTTGCATTTATTTGTTTTTTCATATTTCTGTATGGTAACTTTGATGACAGTAAATAATCAAGAACTTAGCCCTTCGCTTTACTAATTTATCTCTGAAAGCATGTCTAGTGCTCAAAGTGACTCAGATGAGTTAAAAAAAAGGGGGGGTGTTTTTACTTCCATGGAGATAACACACCTAAGCAAAGCAGTCTTCCAAATAGCTAGGAGCCAAGACAACTTCGAAACTTCCAGGAGTTGGTCTGTTTCCAACCACCTTCCTTTTATGAGTTGATATTGTGAAATAGCAGGCCGGAACAAGCGATCTCCCTTGCGTGTATTATCCTGGCCCCCCTTGCAAAGAAGCAGGTGGGAAAAAGACAAGCCACGCTTTCAAGAAATTCCGTATCATTGCTGAGTGTTATAACTATCTCCTGGTATTTCTGTGAGTGAGAGGCATTCTGCCCTCATCATATCTTAGTCCATATGTCACCTTTTCAAATCTTTTTAAATTCATGTCAACGAGATCATTAACAATTCAGTGCCAAGCCTAAGTAATTTCAGGACTGGTTTATTCTTTAGATAAGAATGAAATAGCCATCAAGCAATTGCTCTGTACATCTCAGGTTAGTGCTGCCAGATGCTCCTTTCCTTCAGTCTCCCTTGCTTTGGATAGAACTGCAAGACTCTCTACTCCCACCTCTGCTTTCTTATCCCTTTATGAGGAGGTGAACAACATGATAGGATCGGATGCCTCCAGGCCGGCAGCTCTATGCAGCAGCAGTAAAGCACTATGTTTTGTTCTCCACAGCAAGTCGGAAGAATTCAGTGAAGAGACTGTACCTGACTTATTAATAATGTATTTATGAGATATTGAGATAGAAAGCTTTAAAATCTACTGGGGAAAAAAAAAAAGCCAACATGGGCAGGTGCATTAAAGGCAGTAAGAATTCACCCTGTTGAACACTGAGCATCTACAACTCACTGGCTTCCCTACAAGCTTAGGACAATCAGCATTTTGCACAATCTTAAAGACCTGGTTGCTCCTGTTAGGTTGACAAATTCAGCTCCTAGGCACAGAGAAGTTTGTTGCACAAGGACAAAGACTGACTTATGTGGGAAATTAAAGTTTCTTTCAGTTTCGCTTGACATGCAAGTAGGAACTCCAAGACCTTCAACCCTCGCAGACCTCAGCAAATTAGGCTCCTACTGCAAAGTGCAATTCTGCAATCATCATTTTTCCTTTCCCTAAATAAACACCAAGTGATGGGTCCATATAGAATAAAAGGGGAAAAAAAACTACTGTAATTTAGAAACTGAACAGCTCAAACAATCCTCCCCTTGGGGAGAGAGGATAAGAGCAAGAACAAACTTCCAATAACAAGTGTTAGTTTAGTGTTAGTAAACATTCAACATACTTCTGGAAAACACTCCATTATTACATCCTGACACCAGGAAACAGGGTAGGGTAGCATAGGGTCATCTAGGCTAGGCTGGGCTAACTTCCTGTTGAGAAAACAGATAATTACCTTCTCTTCCAAAGTTTTAGATGATTAACATTATCTGAAACTTGGGAAGGTCTATTAGAAAGTTCATTCAAGTTCAAAAAATATTTGGATGAGTAATTTGTCTCAACTACACGTATCTGAAAGATCATCTTTGGGTTCACAGATAAATCTAAGGTCATGTCCATCTAAGAATATTAATTACACAGCACATCTAATAGCTATATTATAAAACTATATTCCAAATGGTGAAGATCTTAGTTCAACATTAAGGGTTAAATTTACAGTTTTCACAACTGAAAGATAACCATGATGTTTAAATAAGAATACCACTATGTTAAGCGTTTCCAATTAGAGAGAATTATTTTTAAAAAACTGATTAACAGTTGTTAAATGAACTGTTAAATTAACTAATAAAATTACAAAACTTAGCATAACTTTGAGATTTCTGATTTCAATGCTTTTTTCCATGGCTAAACCAATTCTTTCTACTTTGTCTCATCCATCTGGGCCCCTGCTGGGAAATGTCATTAATGTTTCAGACCCCACTGAGTAGCAATAGTGCTACTTGCTGAATGGAGATAATTGAAACAGGGACAGGTATTTCTGGAAGTTTTTTTCTGAATTTCTTAAAGACGCACGTACAAATCTAGTAAATATTATTTAGCTTCCTACAGAAACTGCTGCAGTAGGAGGGGAGATACCAGTGCTGCTGCTTTGTTTCTGGAGTACAACGCAATACTTTGTTCTGTTTTCTACCAGGTTTCTGGGGCTTAGTCAAAGGACAAAGCTTCTCTCGTTTGCGCCCTGAAAGGCACTCAACCTCCTGAAGAAGGAAAGCAATTTTATAAAAAAAGAAACATATATTATTTATTCAGCTGCTCTCTCTTTCCAAAGAGAGTGCCCTTGATCCCGCTGATGTGTACGAGTTCTCTGGTGTAACAGTCTCCTGGCAGATATCTCTGAAAGCGGTAACTCAGTAACCAGTACCTGAAAGCGATTTGGGAGAAAGCTGACATGCAGTCATCAGAGCAGCTGGCACAGCCGGGCTCACCATCCATTTGCCACTGCAAGCTGATCACAGAGCCTCACTTCTTCACCATGGCAAGTGAACACCAACTGCTTCCAGGTAGGCTACAGTGGGATTTTAGAGCATTTTGAGTGCTTTAGGGTAACTGCCCATGCAAACAGTCTTCCCCAGTGGCAAAGGTGGGATATGCCTCCATGTCCAAAGAGGTAAGTTTGCTTACAAGGGTAAGAGCACACATATTGCTTATCAGATGTGGTCTTGCTCACATGTCAATACTACAAAGGCAACAAGAAGACTATTGAAAAGCAGAGTGCAAATGGCATAGTGGTCTACAGAGAGAATATATTCTATCAAGTATCTATTTCACAGAATCGCAGAATCACAGAATGGTAGGGGTTGGAAGGGACCTCGAGAGATCATCTTGTCCAACCCCCCTGCGTGAGCAGGCACACCTAGAGCAGGGGGCACAGGACCGCATCCAGGAGGGGTTTGAATGTCTCCAGGGAAGGAGACTCCACAGCCTCTCTGGGCAGCCTGTGCCACTGCTCTGTCACCCTCACAGGAAAGAAGTTTTTCTTCATATTTAAGTGGAACTTCCTGTGTTCCAACTTCTGCCCGTTGCCCCTTGTCCTGTCATCAGGCACCACTGAGAAGAGTCCAGTCCCATCCTCCTGACACCCGCCCTTCAGATACAGCACTTGTCATTTTCACAAGGCTCTGAAGAAACCAGGAAAAGCAGGTGTAGGAGCCATGGAACTTTCCAGAGACTGAAGGAATCCCCTATATACACTGCAGTGTATATACTTCTTGGGAGCCCACTCATGAGAACAGTCAACATGCCCAGCTGTGGCCACCGGGCCTTTATGGCAGACCCTCTTCAATAGCACACCACTTCTGAGGAACACAGGTGCAGCAATAGGTGCAATGAAGCTTCCATCTGTCCGAGCCCGAGCTCCATCTCCCTTGTTTATTCCTATTTTGAGGATATACAGCAGCATCCTCAGTGTGCGAGGCATTATAAGTTGCAAATGACTTGCAAAGTATGTGCACACACATGCACTCATACCACACAGTACAGCAAAGCACAAATGATTTTTAATTGATTGAAGTAGATGTTGGCTAAAGGGGTGAGAAAGCCTGCATTACAACACAGAGGGGCTAGGGAACGGTGCTGCCTAACTGTCTCATGTCAGCACCAGTGAGGGGTTTGCAGAGAAAGCCCCAGTAGAAAGGATGTTTTTTTACACTGCAGGTGGTTTCCGAATGACTGACTCCAACACTGGAAACAGCTCAGGCATGGCAGCACAGAGCAGCAAAGCCCAGTTTGTCCTGCTTCACAGCAGCTTCCCGCATAAACAAGCTCTTTCTTTCACACATCTTTTTACTCTTTCCAAATCCCATCACATTGCAATGCAAAGGAGGCTGAGTTCTGGATATTTATTTTTACCAAAACTGTTCTCATTTCTGCTTAGGTATTTCCACTGAAAATCCCAGCCGGGTGTAGTGACAGCATCTGAAATGTGATAAGACATCAGAGACATGAAAGAGATCAGCACTCAGCCTACTTGAAGGGAGTGGAGGAGGGGGTGGGTTTTTATTTCTTCCCTGATATTATGTTGCTGGGTGAAGTCAGAAGTTTTCTGGGCCCCAGGGGCGTCCCAGCTTTCAGGAGCCAGAACCACAGGCTCTCCCTGCAGCCTGGCGCTGTTTGAGGCTGGGGCTCTGGCTGGGGCTGTGCACCTGCGAGCACCAGCCAGGGCACCTTCAGCTCTCTGAAAGCTATGGCCAGCCCCAGCACACGGCATAAAGGCAGAGACTGACAATTGCTCCCAAGTCTTCCAGCTTCAGACCTGCTGCCAGGGGCCTGAAATGCTACCGCTCCTCCCAGGCAAGTGACTCGATCTGTAATCAGCCCGTGCTCGAGTGGTGCAGGGTCAAGCTGCTGGAAGGATATCAGAGGGGGAAATGTCTTCAGCTGGGCAGTGGAGATGAGTGGATGCTGGATCCTTTAAACTTAATTGACGATCCTGGAGATGTCAAAGAATTGCAGTACTTAATTTGTCCAAAGAAGCAATGTACAGCCCTTGGAAAACACAAAGCTGCAGAAATGCTTCACTGGATTTCACTTGGATTTAACCCAAAGCTGACATTACTGTGACTAATTCTGCTCCTTTCTCCCCTCCCCCCTTCATACCCTCAAACACAGCTAATTTTAGCAGGAAAGTCATGATCCTTAGTCTCAGCAAGGCCCTCTGAATTTCTTTTTAATGATTATTCCTTTCATGCACTGTGCCAGAGTTAGTCCCAAAGAAAAGCACAGGTCTGCAGACCTAAATATGATATAACATTATATGCTCCTGTGTTTCCACTTAAAGTGAATGGCTATATCCCGTAGCGGAACCGCTGTATGAGTTGACTCCATCACCCTCAACAGCCTGAAGTTTACTTTACAACCTGGACGTGAGCTAACCTCACTTAACATAGACACAAAAGTCAGGATACATTTCTTGGCAACAAATAGGACGACTGCATTTCCACAGTGAATTGTTTTGGGATCCTCATCCCATCACAGTAACCACATTTTAAAAGAATCACCTTGCTATTACAGCAGCTTTAGTATTGGTACGGAGCTAAGTAGAAAATGTACAGTCACCTATTTTGTGGGGGTTGGCTGGAAGGAGCCAGTCAAATCTTTTCTCAGAATAGATGCGAATTATCTCCACTTATCTGCCCTTTTCTTTGGCTGCACCAGTGATCTTTAAGCAAAATGGAAAAGTGTCTAGAACAAAAAAAAAAAAATCAAATTTTAAAGTACCAGCTATTTACCACCAGCTATGTCTTTGAACTGCAGCTTTTCAAGAGAGGCCAAGGAGGTAAGCTTCACCAAAATTTCAGATTGCAACATTTTCTGGTCACAAATGGCATTGTTTTAAAATTGACATTACATAAAATCTGTTTGTTTTGATTTGTATTCTCATGAAACATTTCAAATTGTAGCTGAAAAGGTCATTATACATTTTCAATCCCATATAGCTACCCCTGTGATAAGCTATCCCTAGGCAAAAAATAAAAAGAATAGAAGTCTATTACACCACAATAAATTAACGGGATCAGTACAAATTACTTGAGTAGCACTATTGGCAGGTCACAAAATAGTGAAAATTGTCAAAACAAAATAGAAGTGAAAGTACAAAATAGAAAAACACATTTATGGGCTTTGAAATTAAAATTTTAGAAACTTTGCCCCACGCAAAAATTTTTGAAAATCCTGGATTTTATTCTGAAACCAAACAAAAAGGAATTTCAAAATGTGCACATTTTGAAAGTTAATAACAAGGTGTTTTCCCTAAGATCAGTAGCTTCTTCTACATTGCCAGTGTGAACTGAAGTGAGATTTGAGAACATAAGGTCTCATAGGCCAACAGGAGAAAGGCAAGTTTTAATCAAGATGACTTCTCCAACTTAAAGGGAAATTCTGACTTTTCAGCAGACTTTAGACACTGTCAGATGACAAAGGCAGGGGAATCCATAGTCTCTTTTTTAGTGACATAATTTGCATTTGTCTTGCAAAACTAGGCTGAAATGGCTTCACATCCTATGAGAGGCACTGCCCACATAGAGAAGCCAAAAAACTTATTATCTATGGGCAGAAGAATCCCAGAGAGCAGAAATAAAGGGAATCGGCTAGAGATTTCTGTTGTGTCCCCAGAGAAACTGGATTTGAGGGTATCAAAGAGCATGCAGAACTTTTTGAAATACATTTGAATATTGTCTTTGAAATAGGAAGAATGGGAAGGCATGAAAAGCAATACAAGAACCACTGATCTACTTCACTCTGCTCACTGTCTGTGTGGGTAGCACATCATGGCCCTGAAACTTCAACCCCTGGTGTCTGCCCCCCAACTCTGAGAAGGCACCAGAATAACTGGCTCTGTTTTTAATGGCTCATGACAGGGAGCAGCAGCTCAGTCACTCTCCAAATTGGGCCAATTACTTGCAGTTTTCCCCTCCTACTCTGGTATGGCTCTAAGTGA
Organism: Anhinga rufa; assembly: GCA_013400875.1. Lineage (NCBI taxonomy): Eukaryota > Metazoa > Chordata > Aves > Suliformes > Anhingidae > Anhinga > Anhinga rufa. The sequence goes on from VZTV01109328.1 coordinate 7,044, forward strand.
TTCAGGTCAGGTACATCTCCTGCCTTCAGATATTGTCATCGAGAAGTACTAGAGAGTCAAATTTGACTGATCTGAATGAAAAGAGGAGAAAGTAAAAATATTGGTGTCTTGTATTTACCAGCTGTGTCCAGTGAATGCATTCCCTTCCAATGAAGGAAGGATCACCTTACCCATTTCAATCTTTTACCTTTTTTTTTATATATAAAGTTGAGATTCTCTCTGAACTGTTCCCTTAGACTTGACTTGAAGAACATGTGGTGCAACCTGACCAGAGTAAACCTTGCTCAGCTGTAAGGCTCATGGTGAGAGTTCACAACATGGCTCTTCCCTCACACACAAAACCAGCAGAAAATGTCTTTTTCTTTTTTTATTTTGATAAGCCAGTATAGGAAGCCAAACCAATTATCACCAACAGGCCAGGTGAGAGTCAGGGCCAGGGCAGGTAAAACAGGAAGGCTGCTTGTTTGAGAAAGGAAAGGACAAAAGAGGTCCTAGATCTTTTGCCACTTGCAAACCTTTTCTCAGGCCTCAGGTATCAGATCAAACCTCACCCCTAAGAAAAGCAACACCAAAATAGAGACTATGGGTATTCCTGCCATCCTTGCTTCTGTTCAGATACCACCGCAAAGAAAGGGCTTATGCACCTTTGTCATCTGGGGTCGGCTTCTTCAGGGGTAGGGCAGGAGGAGATGGTTATCTGTGGTGCAGACACTGTGTGACCTATGAAAGCCCTGACCCAGCAGGCTTTTCCAGCTCTGCTCATTCTGGCCATCCATGCTAGCACCAAGACTGGAAATTAAGCTGGCTGTAGCACAAGGTTAATGACAGAATTGCATGTATTTACACACAAGCAAGGGCCAGACGTAATCTGGTTGGCATGGATAAGTGGTTTATAGGGAGAAAAAACCTCTAAGCCACAGAAAACAAGAAACTGAAACCAAGTGTGGCCCAAAGTTGTTTTGTTTTAGATCAAATGACACATACACAGTTTTTTGAACCACAGAATTTATGTGCTTTCTTAGTGATTAATATTTAAAAAGATTGTTTGGCACCGGACATTCAGTACATGTCTTGCAAGGACTTGGCACAGAGAAGAGGTGAGTAATCAGAAATGTGCCAAAGACTTGTCAAGGAAAAACTTACGCTCAATACTAATCAAGCTCAACTCTGTGCCAGTCCTCCCACTCATCCTTTCATAGGAGAGCTAAGTCTTTCAGCATGAGTCTGCCCATGCTGCTTCAGAGACAACCAACACCTTTCACAGTCAGTTGACAAAAATGAAAGTTTGGGAGGCTGAAAACAGCGAAAAAATACAACTCACCTTCTGCTCTGCAGCAAGGATTGCTGCTGGGTGCAGTCTTGTCTGTTCTACTCAGGGGACTTCCAAGAGTGAAAGACTTAATTTGCAAGTCTGCAGCACTAAGAGATTAATTTCAGCGTGTCTCCCACCCAGCATGTTTCAGTCCCCAGTACCGGTGCCACTGCGGCTCAAAAGCTACATTTTTCTGCTATGGACAAACTCACACTAGAGGCTGTAGCAGAGACACCAAACTCATTAGTGTTGTCCCTGTGTGGATGAGAGATGCAGCTGCAGAGCGAAGTCATCTCTTCCCTTGGCACCTCTCATGTGCGATGTGCTAAAGGTCTCCCCCAGCTTACAGCCTGTGCCCAGAAGCGGTGTGGGCCAGGGACTCACAGACAGACGGGTTTTGTCTGGCTTGCTGAGGTAAGGTGGTGTGCCCAAGCTGTATTTGCCTACTCTTTTTAGAGGAAAGCCTTGCACAGGACAGCTGCAGCCACCACCTCCTGGAGTCAAGGTCCTGTCTGCTCACAGGGAGGCAAGAGCCAACTAAGCTTATACACATCCCTCCTGTCCCCAGCTCACGAATTGTGCTTATCACCTCCTGTAATAGGGGAGAAATCAAGTGGCTGTCTACTGTAAAAATATTTCCTCTTCTCTTCCCCTGAGCGTGGCTCATGAAAGCCCTGCAGAGTCCTTGTTGGAGCCACCGGTACTGGTGGTACTTCCATCATTTATTTACATGCAACAACCATTTTCTGGATGACTTGAATCCAGGAATTAGAACAGGGAGGGCTATTCACACCACCTGATTTTTCGCACCTAAATTAGAAGACTAGTCTCCCAAAGTGCCTAAATTAAGTAAGTGCTTTGAATCATCTCTGGAGTAATATCTCTATCTCCAATGACTATAGAGAGACCCTAGAGACACAAGTCTCTGTCTGAACACAGGTGATTGTAGTTAGCTGGTGTGTACCCCTGTCCCCTGCACAGTTTATGTAGCCTACTTTCATTTAGGCTTAAAAATAGGATGCATCAAAAATCTTCTGAGGATCAAAACCAATTTACCCAATTTGCAATTGCACATGAACAGAAAGTTTCACTGACTTCAGGAGCATGGTCTGAAAATACTTTTAAAGATATCAAAATGTTCATTAACGTCACATGCACTATATGCACACAGGGCATATATATGTTGAAACATCTGCAGGGTCAGAACCCCATTTGGATGGGAATCTGAACCAAATACACTTTTAAAATTTTGCCATTTAAAAATATATATATATTTAACACCACTGACATAAGAGCTTTTAAAAAAAATTTACAAAAAAGCAGCAGTCGAGTTCTCCCAGAAGACAGATGCTCTCCTACCTGCTGCAGTTAAATAGAATCATAGAATGGTTTAGGTTGGAAGGAACATTTAGAGGTCATCTAGTCCAACCCCCCTGCAGTGAACAGGGACATCTTCAACTAGACCAGGTTGCTCAGAGCCCCATCCAACCTGACCTTGAATGTTTCCAGGGATGGGGCATCTACCACCTTTCTGGGCAACCTGTTCCAGTGTCTCACCACCCTCTTTGTAAAAAATTTCTTCCTTAGATCCAGTCTAAATCTACCCTCCTTTAGTTCAAAACCATTACCCCTTGTCCTGTCACAACAGGCCTTGCTAAAGAGATTGCCCCCATCTTTCCTATAGTCCCCTTTAAGTACTGGAAGGCTGCAGTAAGGTCTCCCCTCAACCTTCTCTTCTCCAGGCTGAACAACCCCAACTCTCTCAGCCTGTCCTCACAGGAGAGGTGCTCCAGCCCTCGGATCATTTTTGTGGCCCTCCTCTGCACCCGCTCCAACAGGTCCATGTCCTTTCTGCGTTGGGAGCTCCAGAGCTGGACGCAGCACTCCAGGTGGGGTCTCACCAGAGCAGAGTAGAGGGGCAGAATCACCTCCCTCGCCCTGCTGGCCACGCTGCTTTTGATGCAGGCCAGGATACGGTTGGCTTTCTGGGCTGTGAGCGCACATTGTTGGCTCATGTCCAGCTTTTTGTTCACCAGTATCCCCAAGTCCTTCTCCGCAGAGCTGCTCTCAGCAGCCAGTATTCCAGAGTTGCACATATCACTCTTAATATTATCAAAGATGCTGCATGCACAGCAAATGCTAAGAAACTGGCTACACTGGCTCCTGTGCCACTGAAACACAGGAGAAAAAAAAACAGGCATAATTTGTGTCACTCTGGCAAACAGCATTAGAAAAAGAAAATTAATCTCCCAGCTTCCAAAGCACATTGCAAACATTACAAGAGAAAATGGATATATTTTGAGGGTAATAATTTTCTTTCTTTTTTTTTTCCTGTTGCAATCCCTTTTCTTTCTCTCTCAAGCCCACATTTTGAAATGCTTAAAAAAATAACACTTCCAAATCATTTCTACAATGTTCATTTCCTGCCAGGGAAAGTCAATGTTTCGATCAGCAAACCTGATCGTCACAGTGCCAATCATCAGCCCAAAGTTGATTATTTTTTCAAACTGACTAGAGCAGGTCCCTCATCCCCCCAGTGGGAGATAACACATAGCCTGACAGCCCATATGCACCAAAGGGAGAGGTGGGCGGGAAGGGGCCGGTGCAGCAGAGGTGCACGCCCTATTTACTTAAGAGAAGAACAGCTCAGAAACAATAGCAATCTTCTGGCTCTAATCCTCAGCTTGAAAAATATTAAGGTCAAGAAAAACCCTGAAGAAGCAGCTAACATTTAAATATTGCAATTGTTCAGGGACATTAGCAGGAAAAGGAAAGGTAGCCACTGTTGCTAGCACATCTGATTTTATCTCTCTACGTACTCAGAAGCCCTGCACACCAGAGTGACCCTTGCTGCTTCTCTTGCCAAAGTCTGCAGTAGGGAAACACCAATGCACTTCAGAAAAAATTTCAGGATCCCTCAATCCAGGACTGGCAGGGGTGAGGCCAGATTGCTGAGCTCCAGTGACGCTGTTTTGCTGTCTCCGTCCACTGGATGGAGAAAGCATGGTCAGGCTACTACAGAGAAAAGGAGTGCTGGACCCCAGCTTGAAATGCTGTAGTACTTAGTCGTTCCTTCTGCTCCAGGAAGGAAGTTATGCAGGATGCAACATCATATTCAAAATTCTTTCCTTCCCCATTGCTAGATTAATAGGACAGCGGATAGCCATGAGAACGGTCCTCTGTTGGTGGTGGCTTCTGGTGTAAACCATGACCTCAGAAACAAATCATTGTTCAAAGGCAAAGACAGAACAGTACAGAACTAAAAACTTCATCACAACTTTAATTTCAGGGTAACTTTCAGCCTTATGACCTGAACAGTAACTTTTATCAGTTTTAGATTCTCTCTGTTTTTTCCCCCTAAAATAAAAATCTTTGTAATTTATTATTGTTGTTGTTGTTATTAATCACACTTTCTAGAGTGGGACCTACAGCACCAAGGATTAATGAGCATGTAGCCAAGCATTAATGTAGATAAATGGGATCTACCTGCCTCTGCTTCAAGCACTTACTTCTTCATGGTCCACACTGGAACGAACAGGTCAGATAATGCATATTACTGTGTAACCCTATTGCACTAACCTAAAAGCCAGCCATACCAAATACCCACAGAGCAGCAGGACCCCAGGAAGTTTACAGTCTAAGTAGGTACAATAGAAACAGGAGAGGGGAAGTGGTGAGGCATACAAGCGGAGTGTGATATGTGGGGGAAGGGAAAGGCTTATCAGCTGAGACAGTGGGATGGTTTAGGAAAGAACTGGAAAACACTAGAAAGAGAGAAGGCAAAAAGGTGCTGACAGGGACAGCATAAAGCAGCGGCAGTAAGAAGGGCAGGTGGAGAATGTAGGTAAGGTGACACAACTTCTCAGACAGGGAGGGAGCCAACACATCCACACAGGGCAGAAGAAGCCCAGCCACAGCTGCACAAACTCCTTTGGCTCATCTCAATTCCCTCGCCCAAGAGCCTGCAGTGCTGTCCCCAACATCTGGGCACTGACCTGCCATGCATGCACCAAGAGACTTCAGTGGCACTGACCCCTCAGTGCACTGCCAGGTGGCACTATGCCAGCAAAGTGACACTCCAGACACGGGACCAGATATACCTCCTTAGGGAGCCTTGCCCTTAGCTCCTGGATTTCAGGGCCAGAAGAGGCCATTGGAGTCCCTGCACTTCATAACAAGCCACAGAGGGTCACCCAGTTACCCCTACACAGAGCCAACCAACCCATCGGATTACCATTCAGAAAGGTACTCAGACTGGCAATGAAGATATCAAGGGATGGTGAATCCATCATTTCCTTTGGTCATTGATTCCTCCAGCTAATCCTCTTTACTGAAAAAAAAAAATGGGCTTCACATCTGAGTTCCTTATAATCTTGTCACCCACAGAAATATGAAATTGCACTCCTGGAAGCTAGACTTTCAGGATGGTTCTGTGACAAAAAGTCTTGCAAAAAAGATATATTCTCTTGGACAAGCAGCAAGAGTATTGAGAGCTGACCAACTAGCCACATCTGGATGAGAACATTAATTTGAATGATATGATCATATTATTTTGGGCCAACTCTTCTGCCAACATCGTGCAACCACATTATGTACCTCACATTCAAAAAGAGACAGTGCTGCTTCATCACAGAACTTCTCAGGGAGAGCCAGGACTGCCCAGCCAGAGTCAAAGATGTGTCCTCACACTCAAAAAGGCAAGAGGTTTGGTTCAAGTCTTTGCTTTGTAGGAATTTCAAGAGAAAAACAAAGGGTTTTTTTCCCATGTAGAGCCAAGAATGCCATTTTCTGCCCAGTTGCCTTGTTTCATGGAACATCAAGTAAATCTGCCCATTTAGTAGATATACTCAGGCAATAACAACCAGCATGCGAACAGAAAAGGACTGCTTATTTTGCTTTAAAGGATCATAAATCAAATTTGTCCTTACACATAAATGTCATCAACAAAGCTTATAAGAGTTTGGGCCAGCTGGAATTTCAAGGAAATAATTGTGTTGAAAAAAGTCAACCGCAGTGCTTGAACATGGCAGCAACAAAAACTCATGCAAAAATAACTGCCCAAACACAGAAAAATGTTCTATTGTTAACTGTCTAGCAGAGATATCTTGGAGTATCAAAAGTCAATGGAGATTTTAGAAACATTAATATTTTCACTTCAAATATCATAAGAATAACGATATACCTAAAGCTTTGCTAAAATTTCTTGGTCTTTGCTTTTCAATAGCCTTGAGATCCTAGCAAGGGCAGATCACCAGTTGGTAGAAAGAGATAGTAGCTTGGCAAGAGCACAGGACAGCCATTTTTTCCATAGTTATCTGATAGGTTTTAATCCGCTTCCAAACAAAACATTCCTCCCACTGAAACATTTATTTTGCTTAAGGTGAACTTTTAAATTCCCTTGTAGCCATCCAACTTGGGGTCTTTCTGAATATCATTAACAGTAACAACAACAACAACAAATCATTCTATGGCAATAATCTAACCTTTTAGGAGAGTTTCATTCTGTTCCCACTACTGGAGGGAGGATCAAAATTAAGCCATCAGCCAAACACCACAATTCCGTACAGGAGATGAGAGACCAGACACGATCTGCAGACCAGAGCATGCAAGATTTGTGGCTAGGAAAAAGAAGTGCAATGTGCATGTTTTTCAAATGTATTTCATTGGAGGGACTTTATAAAAAGAGTTAATGATAGTCAGAACTCAAACCCTATCTCCCTAAAGGGCAACAACTCTTCTACAGGGAAGAAGAGATGCTTTCAGCTTGATCACAGAGTTAAGTAAATAACTATTTTTGGCCAGGCAGAAGACCAAAGATTTGCAAGAATTTGAATTATATTTGAAATTATCTTTGACTTTAAAT
>VZTV01109361.1:2516-15827 GCA_013400875.1 Anhinga rufa
AGTAAATAAGTTGAAATTAAGAGCAAGTTTTTATATTCTCCTTAAAACTTGTTTGGTGTCTTCACAATCAGGTTATCTCTCCGTAAACCATTGTTGGTTTACGATAGCTGTCTCTAGCTACTTACTGCTTGGCAGAATCACTAAGATGATGTAATGAACGTAACTCTTTTCAAGCCTCATTATCTCAACTGTTCCGTTCACCTTAGAAATTTTAGAAGGAAAAAATATATAAGTACCAAAATTTTTGCCTTGACTTATATTACACTGTTTTTTTTCACATGTGGCATGTAATAATTTGTATTAAGCTAAGAGATTTGATTTCTTTTTGTGATTTTGGGGGGGTTTTCCCCCATAATAACTAAGGTATCCTTCAGTTTCTGGTCTCCCCGCTTTTATACATTTCTTAACCTTTCTTTTCCGTAACAGCAGGAATGAGCTGAATATTGAATTAAATGAATGCTTGATAGGTCTCAGAGGCTTAGGCTTGTAAGGGGAGCCTTGGGAAGACCCTGAAGTGTGAGGTGTACCTTGCCCCAGCTTTTCACGTTGTCATTGTCTTGGGGCTTATCTGCAAGTCTCGTATGTCAAGGGGCACACATTCTTGTATGCTGGCATCCGCTACAAAGTCCACCTCTTACACCCACTCTCAGTCAGGCAAAATCACTGCAGGGATAGATGGGATACCTTGGGGCATCCACACCACAGATAGACACATCCACTCTGCAAAGAAGGGTGCCATGAGTACTCTGCAGAGCTTGAATATATTTGGGGTTTTCACCCACAGGTGCTGTATGGCTTATTCTAAACACGGCTCTGAATGCATTCCTGAGGGTAAACAATCTGGACAGTTGGCAGATTTGGTCTTGAGCCTAGCCCTGAAGTTGCACTTAAAATAGAAGGTGGGTGTATCGGTGGCTGGCATCCCAGCCTTTGCTGAAAAGGTACGGTGCGTTCAGCAAATGGAACTCACAGAAATAGTGGTTTACAGTGAATAGCAGCAAGATTCTTTCTCTAGAAGGCAGTGTTGTAAAATACATATTAGTGGCAAGATTTCCCTGGAAGTATTTTAATGTGGCTTAAAAAGCATAGCTAAAATAGGCACTTCTATTTTAGAATGCAAATGCCAACTTGCTATCATTTTTTTCTTTACAGTACATGTTTCTAGGAATATTCTTAAGCCATTGAAGAATAAGAAAATCAAATACTTAAAATTTAATTTAGTCTAGTTACTTATTTGCTTTTTCTCCAGAAAAATTGAATTGGAAGTGTTTTCAAAAGGACACAATTGAAAATTTGATAGAATTACACTTTGCATTACAAACCAAATATCAGAAAGAAATGGGAGCATAGTCTGCACTGTCAAACACAGTAGGAAGATGTTTGCATTTGTGGAAGTCCAACAGATAATTTGTTTACCCGTTTCTTTTTTAGGTGAGGATTGTAATTCTGATTTGGTAGGTGCTCCCAAAGCAACACTTAGAGTGATACACTATCTGCTGCACTCTGTGTATGTGTGTACATGTGTTTATATACATAGGCTTGGGTACAGCTTAGGTTCTGAGTGCGGAAACACTTTTAAGTTGAAATGCAGATCAGCTTTTCTTCCTCACCCACTTTTTACATAATTTGCACCACAAGCATCATCTAAAAAAAGCTTTGCTAGGTTCCTTCTAGATCAGCTGAACAGCATTCAGGAGCATTAAGGCTGAAATCGCCTCTGCTTAGAATGAGTACTTCTTAGTTTCTCTTAGTCTTTATCTGCTCTGAAGAGAGACACTTTCCAAGATTCAAAATTGTAATTTCTGCTTGATGGAGGCCAGTAGTTATGTTCGTTGCACCAGTTTGTTTTGGCTAGTCTAGGCAGCCATCCTTGATAAAGCACCTTGCCATCCTTTACCTGGAAAAATTCCACCCCTCAAGGTTCAATCCCAAGGTGCTCTCCAGCTTCCCTGCCTCCCAACAAAATACATACCAGTGTCTCTTGGGGCTTGTTCATTTTTAATAATACTTTGGCTGTTTAGGCCTTGTATGGCTAGAGTTATAATTCTATATCTAGTCACACTTATGTGCCTGAAACAGCTGAAAGTTTTGCCACTGTGCTATAACTTGTCAAAAGGCACTTTGTATATCTCACCAAAATTTCAAGAGATGTCAAAACAGAACAAACTACAGGCCTTGAGCTAGCAAAGCACTGAAAATGTGATCAGGCCTGCCTTTGTCATGGAATATATGCCCAAATACTTAAGATGACCATATCCAGCTGGAGAGGTTTCAGCTGACTTCATGGCATGGTCCCTACCCTCATCTTGCAAGTTAGAGCATGTACACTGACCTGGCCAGTGATAAAAGGCCAGGGCCCTTGAATCCTCTGTTTCTTCTCTGTATCTTCATTTGTGCTTATGTGCTTTGTTAGTTTTAGCTAAAAGATGGCTTGTAGATGGATTAAAGAGGTCTGCCACTGGTTGTGACTATTCCAGAATTGCTTAATAGAGTATTGTCAGCCTGACATCTGTGGATTGCTAGGACTGCTTAGAAAGCAATCAGTAAAAAGAACTGGGTACTGCGTGTTTTAACAGAAGGATGCTTGGTTTTAAGTACAAGAGGACTTCATGCTTCATATGCTGTTTTGTAAAGCATGCTTGTCAAAAGATGACAGCACCGTGAGTTTTGTATTCATGTAGGTACTACATAGACATAATCTGTCTCTAGAGAAGGAGATTATGCCTATATAAAACTGAAAAATATGTTATTGTTTGGTGCATTACTTCAATTTTTCTGATTTTTTAAACTTTTTTGGTGGAGAATATTTTTTTTCTTGCCTAAAATATTGCCTGTGTTCTTGTTTTGAACGTGAGCAGAATGGAAGATCCTGCTCACTCTTAGAAATAGAGTCTCTGTGCTTCGATGACTGGCTTCACTTATGCCCTGTAGTATTCATGTTTAATTCACTTACATTGTAGAATATGGGTCATGTTCTTCTCTTTTTTTTCTCTTGGTTAGGCTGACAGCATCTCCTCAAGTGAGGCAACTGCACAGCTGAAATAAATTTCTATTAATATAAAACTTAATAACTGTTCTGTTATTTTAAAAACTTGCATACCAACCTGACTTTTTGTTTCTGCTACTGGAAGATAATAATTCTTAAAACAGTAGATTATTTGATTATTGTTAATAACAGAGTATTGATGGAAAAGAATACAAAAATTACAACCTGGCAACCTTATTTTAATGCATTTTAGTTTTGGAATAGCACTTAGCTTAAAGACAATCCTATTTTCCTAAGGAACAATGCCTTACAAATATGTTAAATATATTACACCTGTTCTTCTCAGATAAGCTGACTTATCTCTGTAAGAAATATGAAATATTCATAGGATTCTCCAGTCTGAGATTCTTACATCTTGGAAAACAAACATATAATTTCGTGAATCAAATAGTAGTTTGAAAATGAAGCACTAGGCATTTTTGTGGAGAATTTCTGCCACTGATTAAATTATCGGTTTTCTGGAAAGCGTGTCATACTAACTACAACACTTACAAAGTGGAGGTTAATAGTATCAGAATTCATACCCTCGTTTTGTGGTAAATGGATTATTTTTTTCAACCGTAAACAATAGTCTTTAGAATATAAACAAGAATATTTTTAAAAAGTCATCTAAGCCTTATCATTTATTTTATCAGTGTGATAAGGAAAACAAGCGCATGCTTTATCCATCCTTCACATTGCTGTTAAATGTTAAGAACCATTGCTCTCACAGGGTTTCTGCTATATTCCATGGGCACTGGAAATGTGTCAGTGACTGCAGGTATTACCAGAGAAGGTGTGCAAGATTAGGTCTTGTAGCGGAAAGTATTTGTGAATTAGGTTTCTTCTGATTTTTATTTTTTTTTACATTCTGAATGTAAAAAAATTTCTTTCAAAAGCAAAGATGATCTTTCAGTGAAACACCATGGTTTCCCTGGATCTCCTGGACATGAAATTTTGTGTAGACTTCCTAGACTGTAATCCCACAATTTCTGTGTATGCCTGCGTTCCTTCATTATTAGCCTAATGATAGAAGGCTTCTGGGATCATGCTTTGCGTACGTGATGTGCGTGTTTTACCTGTCAATTACAACAATAACTTTAGAAGTTGTTGGCAAATTTCTGGTAAATTAAACAGCTGTAGAAGTCTCAAAATATTAAATATCTATATGTTAGCAGAAATACACATGCGGATAGAAGAGAGAGATTTTATTAATTCCCACAATGAAGGAAAAATTGCAGTATGACCTCAACTTCTAAGAACACAGGGCATCCAGGGACTGTTGTCATTATGAATGGCTTACTGTGGGTCAGTCTTCAGCATTAATTCATTGGACACCAGAGAGCTACTTCTCAGCCACATAGCTCATGTACATCCTTTGTTGTCTAACAGAACGGTTTGTGATGACAGCCATTTGCAGTGAAAGCTGGGATATTCACAGTACACTTCCCCTGCCAGGATGCTTTGATAGCTAACAGCGTGTGAGCACCCCGATAGCGTTTGTCTAATTCCTTTAAAAATTCAAGGAACCACTAGACAAAGCGGGTAGGCAGCAGGGCGGGTTTGGTTCTGGTGAACACAAGAATACTTAAACAAAATGTATGTCTTTACATTGGGATGAATGGTCTCAGTTTGCCAAAGCTATATAGGCTGTGCTCATTTGCTGCCCTGCCTCTGTATGCCGAACTTCCACTCTTAGGTGTTTATTAGTTATTTACTTGCAAATAATTAATGATTGCGTTGAGTAATGTTGGGACTAGTACTAATCCCTGTAGGACTGCCTTTGATTATTTTCCGTCTTTAATCACTAACTCACTCTTTTACTGATGTTGCATCTCGTTAGTTTTTTATTACTTTGGAGAAGCCCGTTCCTTGCGTCCACCAGGCGACCTTCACCAGCGCGCTGGCAGTAGGGGCCCTGCTGGGGAGGAAGGCTGGTGGCCTGGAGCTGAGCCCGGCGACCTGCGCTGTTCCTGCTCCGTAGGTAGCGAATCCCCACCGAGCCGAGAGCTATGAGCCCTGTTTGTTTCTCAACATCAGCAGCTCGGCCGGCTTTTTCCCTTGCTTCGTCTTACAACCTCACTTTTTTGCTTCTGGAGGAAAGAAGGGCAGCCCATTTATTAAGCATGTATACACTTAATATATACGTAACCACATTTTCTCCCCTTTCTCAGCGCACTCTTGTGAAGCGGAGGGGAGCTGCGGTGCCAGAGGGCACACAGCCACACTTACACTTTTAAACGACCGGCGCCTTATTTAAGGTGGCCAAATTGCGCCTATTTTTTGAAGTCCCCATCCCTCCTTTAACAGGCGGACGAGAAAGGGGAGATCGGGTAGTTTTCTTTAAGGCAAATTGCATGGCTGGGAGGAAAGCGCAGGAAAGTGGTCACCGGGCCGAGCCGAGCCTGAGCCGAGCCGAGCCGAGCCGGGCCGGACGCCCGCCGCAGCCGCTAGCGCTCCGCGGCCCGGCCCCGGCTCTCCGCTTTCATTTCCTCTTTCCTGATCGCGACTCAAATACAATGGAAGGAAATCNCGAGCCGAGCCGAGCCGGGCGGGGCGTGGCGGGGCGGGGCGGGGCCTGCCGCTCACCCGCGGTCTCCCGCTCGCTGCCGGGGCGGCGCGCCCGATCTCCTCACGGACCGCAGCCTAACTGAGAGCTTTCGGCCGAGGTGCGCGCGGGGAGGACGAGGAGGGCGGCAAGGCGGCAGGTGCCATGGGCCAGCTCTGCTGCTTCCCTTTCTCCCGGGGGGAGGAAAAAATCGGTAAGGGGGCAGCGCCGCGCCGCGGGCTGGGCTGCTGCCGCCGCCGCCGCCGCCGGGAGGGGAGGCTGCGGGAAGCAGGCTTTCCCTGGCGCTCCTTGAGGTCTGGGGGTTTTTCCCTTTTGGAAAATGAGCTGATTGCTTTAGGGAAAGGATGGGGATAGGTGGGGACAAATTGAGCAATGTTTCCTCTGAGTAGAGTCAGATTTCTTTGTAATAGAGATAAGTAATTATGTCTGATTTTTATGAGCGTTTTGGCATTCTGTTTCTCTATGCAAATGTAGCCCGAATGAGTATTGTCATTTTCCTTTCTAGCAAGTGTGATTTAGGGTAAGAGATGAAAAGGATGAAAAGCAAGTGCTATTTTAACAAGTATGATGTTGAGTAAGAGACTAGAAGGCTTTGATGTTGGTGGCGTACACATGTTGATGGTAATGCTCATTGCCAACAGATAGAAAGAATGGAGATTTTGTTGATGGCAGTGTTGACAGATGATGAAGGAAACCATCAGTTCATTTTCCATTTGAGTGCTGGTTGGATGTGTAGTTTTAAGCAGACCCAGAGAAGGAATAGTTGCAGTTTATCTCCACGTACTCCTCTGGTGGTGTCTGGAGTGACTGTCGAGTATATATCTCTGGTTTTGCTTTTAGCTGGGTAAATGTAAGTTGAATTAGAGGAAGCAGTTCTGATTGCCTCATCCTTTGGTGCACTGAGTCAAACTAGCTAAGACTGGAATGTTGTTTCTGTTAAATTATGTGCTGAAAATGATGTTTGTCCTAAGTTTGGTTACACAATAAAATATTTACTCTTGACTTTTCACTCAGTGAAATATTTTCAACCTTTCTTCTAGAAGATGCAGCCAAATTTCTGTCACATTGTGTCTGAAATCAGTTTTAACTAAATTCACATAATTCATTAGCTGTAGGCTAGAAAATCCAGTTTTCAGATCTGGTTTGTATTTCATTCTTGCTACTCAGGAAGTTGTCTAGGCGTAAATAAAACAAAAGTTTAGGCCATCAATTAAAAAATAAATGTGTATACCAATAGTGGAAGAAATCTAGAAGACAGCCTCAAGAAAATTATTTGGCTGTTTTGAAATGTTCTTCCGTCACAGGTCGTGGTATGAGGGTAAATGTTATAAATTCTGCCTGGGGAAAATGGCTAAGAATGTTTTAGATTTCAAAACTTTTTTTATCATATAGCCAATACAGAACGTCTGTATGTGAAAAGCAAGTAGCTAGTGCATCTCACTACTAATATACAGAATAGGTGAAGACAGACAGCAAATACAAATTGTTTTTAAGATTGTTCTGTTGACACAGAAAAAAAGATACAAAAGAGCGGTAGATTCTTCTGTGTCTTGCTTCTCTCGGTCCCTTCACTTCAGTGCTTTTCAGTTTTTCTTTTGGCATTACCTGTTGTGCACCAGCTTTCTTTGAATGTGCTCCTGTGAGTGAATGGAACATACGCTGAACATGTATTTAGCATAGCATGACCTCAGACTGCTTGTAGTTGAGCTATCATTCGGGAGATGTCATTGCATGCAAAGTCAGAAAGGCTTTAGAAAGAGGTGGGCTTTTGGCATGTAGCAACTGAAAGGTGTGGCACAGACACCTGAGAATAAGGAAGGGACAAAAAGGGTAGTTACAAGATGACGGGAATCTGAAGCAAGGAAGTCTGGCTATGGATGAGGTAAGAGGGCAGTGTCTGAAATGAGGAGAAAAAATTGATGTGGCACTGTTTTACCAGGGTTCGTGGCAGAGTAAGATAGACTGAGACATCTTAAAAAAGGACAGACAGAGGAAGTATGTGACGAGTATGGTGGATACGATCAGCTTTTCCCTCAGTCCAGCACAGTTTGTTGAAAAGAGAGAGAAGAGAAAGGGCTTTACTTTCAGCTGGCCCCTTGGCCTCCTTCCCTCTCTTCTGCTACACCTGGTTCTTCCTCTGGGCAGTGTGGCCGCATATGGCCGTGCTTCAGCTAGACGGATGGTTTGATGCTGGGCTTGTGGAACAGGCAGAAGGGAATGACTTTCATATCCAGTTTTCATCTTCCTATCATGTTATTGGGCTGGTAAATTAACCTGGCCTTTTTATTGTTACTAAATTATCCTGGTTAGCAAACATGGAGATGCAAATCATGATCATGTGATTGTTGTATCTGAGAAACAAAAAGTATGTTAAATAAAGGCAAGCATTTGCAGTAAAAAGCAGCTTACCATGCTACTTGACTCACTTCAGTCACAGTGGAGATGAAAATGTCAGAACTTCATTATGGTCTTCCTGTAAGTTTTGTTTCAGTTGAGGTGCCTCAAGTTAAACACAGCTGACAAATGCTAGTTATTGAATTGCTGAGAGTTCATTACTTACTTGGTAAGAAAATGTTTCCATTTCATATATAGCGTACTCTCAAAAGATGTTGTAGCTTATTTTATCTGGTAGTTATATAGCACATATTTGTGTCGAGTGAGGTGAAAGCTCACTGCTTTAATGACGTGTGTTTTAAAATTTGAGGTTAAATCCATTTCACATCGTCTGAATTGACTTTAGCTTCAACCCATTGCCTAATATGCATTGTTTAAAAAAAAAAAAGGAAATTTAACCTTAGAAATTAAGATATGTCTGTGACTGAAATGCACCAAAGTACTGATAGGTGGAAGCTGAGTCATGTTATTAAGTTTGAACAGCCACTTGCTTACATCTTGTATCCACACACAGTATGTGTTTCACATCCCTCTCTTTTCTCTACAAATACAAGTATAACCTTGGAAAACATTTAGCCAAGGCTTATGGTTGTGGTAAGATCATAAGAGTGGTTGTTCTGGACCAGATTTAAGATCCCCCTCCCCAGCATCGTAGGTACAGGGTGCTTAACAAAACCATTAGAAAAGGGCAAACGTAAGAAGGTGTTTCCTCAAAATACAGCTCCAGTGCTGCAGTAGTTCAAGGCTTGTGGACTTCATGAAGTAGGGTGGCATCCTTGATAACTAAAAGTCTTTAATAAATTTTTCTTCCAAGAATTTTTCCAGTCACTTCTTGAATCCACATAAACTTTTAGAATCTGTACTATCTTCTGGCAAGGAGCTTTACAGCTTAAATACGTGTTTTGTGAAGAACCTTATTAGCTATGCCAACAAATACAATTTGGTTTACTGAGTACTATCTAAATAAACAGTGTTTCTCCCACACCTGGTAGAAATCAATTCCCAGAATGTACTCTAGGGCGCAAAGAGCTAGGGTATCCTACAAAGAAAGGAAGGAAAGAAGTATCTGTCCTCACCACTGGTTGTGGGACAGAGATACAAGTAAAGCATGAGTAGAAGCTGCTATAACTTAGGCATTTGGGACCTTCACAGCCTGTTCTTTCACTTGCCTCAGTGAATGATCATGTAACACTCTAAGGCTGGGGAGCTTTCTACAGGGATGCAGACACCTGATGCATCTCCAAATGCTGCCTTTACATATATTCATCTATGCATCCTATGTTGAGTTCTTTACCAGACTACCCTTTTTAAATAGCCAGTGGCTTAACTAGTTTTTCCTTTGTTCTTGGGTACATAAAATGAAACCATATTGATATTATTTTCGTGGTCTTGTGCAAGAGATCTCTCAGGTTCCTATAAATTTGAAGGAAGTTATGCTCATGAATGGAAATAATAGTTTTAGAGGTTATATAAATCAAAAATTTCATAAATTTTATCAAAATTTAAGAAGACTTTTTTCTAAAATAAAAGACTTAGGGTAGAAATCTCTTTATTTAAAAAAAAAAAAACAAACAAAACAAACCAGGAAATCACTACCTTTATTTCTTCTCTCATTCAACAATGTTAGATTCCAGTGAAGTTGGTGGGGGTTTCAAAATTTGGCTTCTATGTTTAAGGAGGGGCTTTTGAAAGAGTATATATTCCAAAAAAAGACTAGTGTATAGTCTAACAATTAATTCTTCATATTTCTGAGATCATGAAGGAATTCCTTGTATGATAACCCTGGAGTTAGACCTTGTATTGATTTGCTTATGTTAATGCTAAATAATTTCCAAAATGAAAAAGCACTTATCTCAAATGATCTTTAACTGCTTTTTGAAGTGATCTCATTGGAAGCTTATTTCTGGTCTGAATTTGTTTGTTTGTTTTAACTTCATAGCATGACACTTTTGATTTGGCATTCAAAAAAGCATTTTACAAAGTAAGCATTGTTACACTTCATTTGAGCTGTATATGTGTTAGCCCATTTGCTACCTGATAGGAAACCAAGCATTAGAGTCTTTGTTGTACTGGCCAGAAATTGTTAAAAGAGGCTGTTAAATATTGAACGCATACAAAATTCCCATGTCAGACAGTTACTGATGTGAAATAAGGCTGGTCACATCAAAATAGAAAACGAAACTTTTTTGCATTCTAGAAAATGTGTTTCACAGCCTGAGAGGGTAGAGCACTCTTATGTGTTTTGATTTAGTGAGGTTAGGCACTTAATTTGTTGTTTGATAGCTATTATACACTATTACTTGTGGTGCATATTGAATATAATGTGGAAATAAGTAAATAAACACAGGGCGCGGGGCTACGTACCCTGTGCACAGGAACCGGGCAAGCTCCGACACACAACCAGGCCAGTGGCATTCAGTCCAGATCTTGCTCTTTTGGGCCTGATCTAAAATTGCCCAACTGTATCAAACTAGGGATTGGCTTTTGAGGGTAAAGGGAAGTTCAGTGAATGGAATGCAGCTATTTTATTTAGGTCTTAAACAGATTTTGAAAATCCTGAAAGTTACATTTGCAAATCAATGACTTGGTCAAATTTGCAGTTTCTTGTAAGTTGTCATGAATTATTTTGCATTTGTACTATAGCCACATAAAAGATGCATTGTCTGGCTTTCTGTCGTGAAAGACAGGACAGGTTTGCCTACCACAAATAGTAAGTCAGTCCCTGTTGTTAAACAGCCCTTGTACATTTGCCAGGCTGTCTGACTAGTTGACTAGTTTCCAATACTGATAGCTCCCTGTCGGGCAGGTTGCGTGTCCTTTTTGCTTCTGTTTTGTGAGGCTTTAACTCCTAGTTGCTAAAAGTGATACCTGCTCTGGTATTATAAAGACACTACCATTTTCCCTTCTTCTTTCCTAAATGTGAAAACACGCACTCATCAGCTGAGCTTGGTGAGGTTATATTCTTTCCTGTCTTGCCAATCTCCCTGTGTAATGTTTCTTCGCTCCTACACGTATGTTCACTCATACACACAAGATATACATAGACAAAGAGGTGCGTGATGTGGATGAAAAAACAAATAGGTCGTACAAAAGGTGCATTCCTTGAAATGACACTTTGAATAACAACTAGGTGTTATTTGTCTTTTTCCTTCATAGAACTTCAGAGTGCCCATGATTAGGTTGCTAACATTGCTCCCATTCTCTATTGGAAGAAAAAGAAAAGTTTAGTGTTCCCAACCAAAACTAAATGTTCAGTACTTACCATGTAAAAGCTGAAAGTTATACAAGTCTTTTTTCCTCCTGCAACCAACAGTGGTAGGTTTGATGACCAAAGCAATAAGCCTAACCAAGGCTTGATGAGAACCAAGACTGTCATTAGTGTTTGTGAATCATGAGTATCTCTACTTGTATGTCCATTCTTGGGACTGACGTTGGCTGTCAAAAATAATCCCTCAGAAATGAGGCTAGACTGCTAGAAGAATTGTACACAGCAGTGAAGACAAAGAGAAAGCAGATATTTAAGGAAAATCTGGGAGAGAAAATAGGGAGTTTAGATGAACTGTTAAGCTCAACTTCACTGCAGGGTATCCAGGAGGGGATGACAGAAGAATAGGCTTTTAAATAGGAGGAAGGAGATTTTTAGAAAGCCTTCAGCAGTGGATGCCTATTTGTGGCTTCAAAAATGGAGAAATACAGTCATCTTGAAGAGAATAAAAATAATGGTGACTCTGAAATTGGGGGGGGTGTTAAAATGGTGTTAGATTATCCATATGCTGTAGGCAATCGCCTTGAAATTAAAATGTCTCTACACTTTTGGGTTTGTGTTTGGGGTTTGTGGTTTTTTTTTTAATTAGTAACTGCTTTTAGAAAATTGTATTACATGGTATGAACACTTATTGCTGAATTTCCTTGTCTGATCCATAGTCATTTTAGGTGGCGTTTGACTTCTAATTTAATACAAACATATGTACATCCAAATTTAAATCCCATCAGCATATATGCCCTGTGGAAAGAAATGAAATTAGCTTATTGAATTTAATTTTTGTACCAGTTTTTATTTGGGTATAAGGAATTTTGAAGCATAGAATTATATCATTTTTAAAACTAGGCTACATTTTACTATTTTACAAGTATGCAGCAGACCGTCTTGCTCTATAATCTATTAGATTGCAGATATAAGGCTCCCTTCCCCCTTCCTGGCAGGATGTTTTGTGTAAAATGAACTGCAGCTAGAAATTCTGGAGATGAATCAAGTCAAATGTGATTGCCTTGCTATTAAGTTATGTTACTGACGCATGGGGAAAGCAGCAGTGTTTATTATATAATTTATTTAGAGATATGGCAGAACTGCTCCTTTCCTGAAAGGAAACATGAGCAAAGATGGGGAGTTCTTTGGTTCGTAATCAAAAAAATGTCCAGGTTAATTTAACTGTTCTAAAACAGTGAAAATTGTAAATTCAGTTAAAAGTCTAATATTTACATACATGCATGTGTGTATGAAATTAAGGCGGATGTGGTGCTGAAGGCCTTATTTGGGAGTACTTTGGACCACACTGACCCATAACTGTTGTACACTGAGGAACTTCAGCAAACCCCTTCTGCTTTCACCTTCGCTATGATCACAGTCCTCTTTAACCAAACCAGTTTGCATTAAACAGTTTGAAGAATTACCGATGAGAAGTTAGGAAGAGATTTCATTTCAGTTGTAGCAAGCAGAAGGCTAGGACTAGCTAGCTGCTATAGGTAACTAGTTTCATTATGGGACAGGTACCAACACTTCTTGATCACACTAAGAGAAGATGAGAAAGAAAAAGAGCAATAAAAAAGTTCAGAAGACTCTGAGAAACTGAAATGGAGATGAGGTTGCTAAAATTGACTCCATGTTGATGGAGTTGGAACTTTAATAAACTTAATGATCACTTTTCAAAAAGTGTGTTGGTGGAGAACCAGCCTCCAGTGATTTATGACTGTGTAGCAAGATGAGAACTGCCCAGGTCCCTGAGTGCAGCCTGCTGTTACTGCAATATATTGGTTTTCTGTCTTCCACTGATGCCATCAGGAGCCAATTGCAGAAAATGTCTGTGCTGATGGTTAACACCCTCTTAAAACTTCCCTCCTGGATATTTTTGTGGGCAGTTTGTTCCAGTCTGTTGTATCTAGACTGTCCCTTAGTTTAAGTATTCAAGAGTAAATAGCTTAATGTCCGTCTTATGGTCAGCGTAATTGCCAAACCATCAGTTTGTGTAGGTGGAAAAAATAAGGGCCTTTTCAGCTATCAGATGACACATAATATTTTGCAGAAATATTTGCATAGATTCTTCCT
>VZTV01109362.1:0-31387 GCA_013400875.1 Anhinga rufa
GGTAATGAGAGGCTCAAGCAGAGTGGGTGGAAGAAAGTTAGGTCAACATAATTTGATGTTCTTTTTTGAATGCATTTGTAACGTGAAAATCACATTTCATTTAGCCCTTAGACATTTGTAATAAAGAATAGATATAATTCATTGTGAAAAAAAGTAATTAAACTACAGTCCGATTTATTGCTGAAGTTCTAAACAAAGACACTCCTTTATTCTGGAAGGAGTGACTAGCTAAGTGCCTGGGACTAGAGTCTGCTGGAGAGGTAAGTGGGCTTTTGGTGACAGTTGCCTTTCTCATGTGCAGGGAGAAAACTTTGGTATTTCACTTTTATTTAAGCAGTTGAATTCATTGATGGCTGAGGAGTCAGTAAGGAGCTGGAACTGAAGGACATGGTGGTTAGAAATTGCTCCCTAGCTACAGATAATATGACCTGTGTTTAATCCATTGGTTTGTTTTACTGCTAAACATGTTCTGTTATACATGGTGTTTCTCTTCTGGAATCACCTTTAAGGTAATTTTAGTTAGCTAATAGTTTTCTCAAAATAGATGCTTGTGCATTTTCTGAAATCTGTATTTTCACCCTAATAGAGCTTGACACAGGTTGTTGGAAAAAACAAATCCAATTTAAAAACGAGAATAATATTTATCATGCCAACATTTTTCTAACATTATGATAGCAAAGAATTTGAATGTGTATATACTCACATAAGGAAAGGAACAAAGTGAAATGAGCGATCTTGGTTAACAGAAAGAAATGCCAAGTTTATTTGTAAATTTATGTGGTTTATGATTATCAAACAAATGGATCTTTGCTTTTCAAAATACCCTAACAATATTAAGTGTAAAAGCATATTAACGCTGATTACTTTTGTGAGAGGTAGAAATTGTTATTAGAATTCTTGTGGTAATGTTACATGAAGTGCAAAATGTATTTATTCCTGTATCTTTCTTACAGGAAAAGGCCCAATAGTTCATCTGCTTTTTTAAGCTGAAATTTAAATCTTGTGCATATAAGTACGGAAAATTAGCAACTCTTCTATGCTGTTAAGTTTGATGAAAACGTATACAAAGCAAAATGTAGCAGTTGTATCCAGCAGTGTTGCTGGATGTTGTTGATATGTTGCTTGATTTGCAGATATAGGTAGATAAGACTTAAGGGCTTGCCAGCTTTAAGAATAATACACATGGGGAATTAATGATATATTAGACTCCTTTCTTCTTCACATTGCTCTTTTTTCACTGTTTTAAGAATGCTTTTGTTGTGGTTGCTTGTTGTTAGGGCTCCACCTCAGATAAAACGTCCTAACCGAGAAGTAAAACCTTTGAGGAAAGAATCACCAGGGCTGCAGCCCCGTGGGCCTGCGGGCAGAGCACATGCAGTATCCAAGGGTGAGAAGTCTGCAGGCAGCCGTGAAAGGGAATCTAGAGCTAGAGGAAGAGATGACAAGGTAAGAAGTGGGAAAGAACGTGGTGGGGAGGAGTTACGATGCAGCAGGTGGCAAAGGAAAACATTCTTAGTTTTAGTTATTTAATACAGATAATAATGAAAAGCCACAATAATCCCCTGCAAGAAAACTGGGTGCTTTCCTCTTGCCTCATGGACAAAGCATGTATCATGGGGATATTTAGCAATAATGACACCAAATTAAGGAAAGTTGTCTCATGTTTGCTCTGTCTTGATTTGAGATTTTTTGATAGGGAGGAAGCATGGTGGCCTTTTGCTGGGGGTTTCTTCTTATCTCAGTTAGACCATGGGCTTAACTCTAATCTGTCAGTGTCAATCAGGCATAAAGTTACTTCTCCTCCTTCTCCGCCACCCTTTTTTAAAAAAAAAAATAAAAAAAAAGGAATATAATTCAGGTCTTCTGTAAAAACTTCCATGTAAAAAGTGCAAAAGTGAGACCAGTGCCCTTCTCTAGACTTTAAGCATTATGAATGAAGTTCCACAGCCTCTTCCATACTGTAGTAAAATTTAGGTGTGCCTAGAAGTTCTGTAAATGCAGTGATGCTAGGTAAATCTGTGCCAAATTATTTGAAGTTATATATTTGATGGGAGGGAGATGTAGTAAAAGCAAACTCTTGGCCACTTTCATTTTCTTTAGTTTATGAAAAGGGTTCTGCATTTATTATAGTTTAGGAAGATGCCTCTTGGAAAGGCTTTGTTTTAAAAATAAAGCCAATGGATTAAATTAGAATAAGGTAGAGATTCTTTCCTCTGAGGACCCATGAAAAAGAAGCAGTGCTGAAGTGAAAGAAAAGGAGAAACAGTGATTCACTATCAAATAATGATGTCAAAGGCAGGACTGTTTTGTGGCTGAAAAAATATCTGTGTGCAAATTGCTGTTTCTGAGACACTTGCATTTTTAAATTTAACTGTGGAGTCTGTGCCAGGTACCCAAGGAATCTGTCGTATAAATGATACAAGTCAAGAGTGTACTGAAGCAGCTTTACTTTCCTGGCAGACAGAGATACAAGAAGCACCTTCCTATGCGGACACACAGTACTGTACAGATCTCAACAGATGAGTAAAAAAATATTTAGGCCAGTTTTCTTCCAAATTAATTTGGTTAGTCCCTTCATGGTCTTTCTATTACAGGTTGCTTCTTCACAGCGCAGAAAGAACTCAAAGATACGCTTTTTCCATCACAAATTGGTTTTCTGATACCCAGGAAAAGTATTAAGTAATCCCAGCCCTTATTTCCATCAGTAGGTAGGGCCAGACACATTTTCAGCAGTGCCACTGAGTGACTGCACAGATCAAGTTTAATCATTTTAGAAATCTCTCTACCCTGGATTGGAAAGATTTAAAATAACAAGAGTGCATCCTGCAAGCTATAAAAAGCTTGTGAAGATCTGTGAAATTATTTACATTTCTGCCAGCTATATGGGGAATTGGAGTCGTGGTGTGTGACAGGTTCACCAGATGTGCTTGTGTAAGGCAGCCTTCAAAGTCTTAGCTCTAATGAGGGTGAACTCTGCTCTCGAAGCTTTCCGGTGATGAGCATTATAGGGCTTTACTATAAGGAGCCCACAACAAAGTGACTTGTGCAATACTTGTCTCTGGGAATAATGCGATTAGCAACACTACTGCTGTGAGGCGGAGGAAGAGTCACGAAGGTGTTCCATTTAATATGGTACATTTTAAACGCTACTCTTATCTGAATAAATTGGTCACTAGGTGGCAGAAGGAAAATATGCCTACTCTTCAAAAAATGCTAACCCGTGCTCATGTTTTCACCTTTGTCTAGTTACTTGGTGGTTATTTTACTTTCTTTGTCTGGGGTATGTATGCAAAAATCACACCAGGTTACAAATTCTCACATGTTGTATGAAGATTTTTGTATGGGATCCATGATTTTCTTTTAAAGAAAATTTTGAGTGAAAGAGGAAGTAGCCAGGCATGGGAAGTAAGAGAAGTTAATGCAACTTCCCATATTTTACATACAGGCATAAAAAGAGGTTTAAAATCCCTTTCAGTTTTATCCTTTCGTAGTTTGCAAGTATTTATGTTCTTTAGTTTCTGAACTAAAGCTACAAGGAGCTTACCTCTGTAGCCTAGTATGTTGAATCAAAAAGGTTCAGTAATTCTTCATGTTCAGTTAAAAGTAATAGGGCAAACCAAAGCTTAAAACTAGGTAACTAGATACCTCTTTTCTCATAATAAGTGTTTCAGCTCTGTAGTTCTTGGGTTTGGATGCTTGTCTAGGACTACTTAGAACATGTAATGAACTTAGATGCTATATCCATTTCCTAAGATGTTGGTTGCAGTGTAATAGGTTGCACACTGTCCTGGCTGTAATATCGCAATGCAATATGCATATTTTTGTGATATTTTTCAGGATAAATATAGCTACAGCATGTATGTTTTAGAAATGTTTTGTCTCTCTTTACACGTGATGCCTTCTTTCACCGTTTCTCTTCCCCAGACCATAGGATCTTTTCATTCTGACTGTAACCACCTTGGGATAAGGAGTTTTAACTTGACCATGCCTGTAAAATGACCCTTTGTAGTGCTATATAAAACAATTTTGAACTGCAACCCACCGGATGGTGTTTATCCACTAAACCCTTACATTTATGTGTTCGTTTTTCTAAAACACTGCTTTCAAGTGCTTCTTCCTTCTTAGTTCCACTTGAAATTATTAGGCTTGTTCTCAAGGTACCTTCTGCTGGATCATTGCCAAGAATTTTAGTTTCTGTTCAGAAGTTCAGCTTAAAGAGGCAGCCTGAGTGCTACCTCTATGTCTTTTAGAAATTGCACAATACCATATCTAAGCACTAGAACACTTTTTTAGAAGTACTCTTTAGATTGTTTTAGATTGCCAGTGGATGAAAACAGTAGATATTGTGAAGGATATGAAATAGCCAAGGGCTGTGCTGCCATATCAGTGAAGGGAATATTAAAATTGATGAAGATATGACTTAAAAAATTTAATTCTTTTTGCCTGATTTTTCTGATGTGCGTCACCAGAAGCAAAGGCAAGATAGATTACAGGAATACGGATGTGAGATGAGGTAGTCGTATTTAGGTGGAGGCGTAGACCTCCATGCACTGTGACTGGAAGACTGTATAATTTCCATCTGAGAACACTGAACGAACCAGTAGGTGAAACTGCAGGGCTGGGAGCCGAGTTTTCCAGTAAAATTTATTGTGTCTGCTGTTGTCTCATGTGAATGGTGAGTTGTGTTGACGTGCCTGTATTTAGAAGGGGAAATAAAGAGTGATCCAGGTGATTGGAGTTGTTAATTTTACCTAAACAGTGTGCAAAGTTTTACAACAAATTTAGAATGGGCGAAAAGTGAAAGACTTGGGACTAACTGGAAAGTGGAATAAACTGAAATATGATTTCTTAACCAAAGGTGTTGCCTTTGCCAGCACTTTCTTTAGTGTTCTAGTTAAACCCCTAGAGAAAGAAATTTGTCTATCTGGATGCCATGTGGGAAGTAATTGTTAATCTAGCAAGTGTGTGGTGTGGAAGAATTGTAAGGTGGGGAGAATTAGGCAGCAAGGGGAATGTAAACAAGTGGTACTGAAAGAAAAAGTATCGGTCAACTGGCAAATAATTTATGGATTTCCTCAAGAGTAGAGATTGGCTTTTGGTTTATATTTAAATTAATGACCCTGGCACAAAAAAGAGGCATTTGGTAATTAAATTTTTTGATGACACCGAGTTGGGAAGCATCATCACTGGAAGAGGCAAATGAGGCTGTTGTACAGGAGAAATTGGATGACTGTGCAGGAGTCACGGAAATGGGATAATGTTGAGCGGTGCAGAGCAGCAGGCTGTGTATTTGGGGACTACAATAAGAATTTCTGCTAGAAGTTGGGAGCTCAGCAGTGGAGGAGAAGAAAGATTTGGACATAACAGCAGAAATCGGATCAGGCTGAACTTTCATTTGGCACATCACATCTTCCTGGCGGTGATGGGAAAGGCTGGCTGCTGGAGCGAGGTGCAGCCAGGTGCCACCTTTGGCTTTGGCAGCAAGGGGCAGAGAGTGCATCTGGCAGTTGTTTGGTGCTTGTGTGTAGTGGGAATAGCCTGCAGGAAAGCAAGATGTCTTCAGAACCCAGCTCTGGTCGTTGCAGCCATCAGGGTTATCCTACACGATTGATCTGTTTGAGGTTGAGTGTAAGGTGGCAGTATGATACAGTCATGGGAATGAATTTAAATGAAATCCTAGGCCCAGTTTGTTGAGGTGTCACCAGCAGACAGAAGAGATACCCATGCCATTATAGGAGGCCCTGGTGAGGCCACAGCTGGAGTATTTTGCATGCATTTCTACAACTGTGCTCAAGAAAGGTGTGTTAACACTAGATGAAGGGAAATTAAAAAAAAAAAAAAAAAAGGTTGCCAAAGTGAACAGGTAATTGTGTTCAGCTTGTGTTCCAAGAGGAGACTCACTTGGTTTGGTAAATGAAGGCAGAGCACACACATGCTGCAGGTACATCAGGGTGGTGGACACATCAACGAGACAACTGCCGAAACTAATGCACGACCTGAGTACAAGAGTAGAAATACATTCATTTTGGAAATGAGGTTTCTGTTCCAGTGGGTTAGTGCAGGTCTGACAGCTCTTCCTGATGGAAAGCCCAGAAAAAATGAGAAACTTAATTTTTAAGTCAGAACTTGGTTGGCTGAGGAGAAGGTTAGGTGATGAGATTGCCAAAGGGACTTGGTGGAAGCAGTCTCTTGCAGTCCTGTATACCTCTGCCTGTTGGCATACATTCTTAGAGAGAAGCCATTGCAGCAGCTTTAATTAAAGCTGTTTTGGGAAAGTAATTCCACAAGAAGAGATGAGGATATGACTGGAAAAATTATGCTTACTCATGCTGCTTGGATTCAGTGAATTTTTTTTTAAATGTTTTTCTAGTCTCTGCTCATTTACCTGCTGACTGAGGATTGCACGTTGGACCAGTTTGGGATCAGCATTAATAATCTTATTACATGGGAAAACTGTAAATAATTTAAATCTTGGTTTAATTCCAGAACTGAAAAAAAAAATTAATCAAAACATCCAGAAGGACAGGATGTCATCCAGAGAGACCTAGACAAGCTGGAGAGGTGGGCCTGTGAGAACCTCATGAGGTTCAACAAGGCCAAGTGCAAGGTCCTGCACCTGGGGTGGGGCTACCCCCGGTATCAATACAGGCTGGGGATCAAGAGATTGAGAGCAGCCCTGCAGAGAAGGACTTGGGGGTACCGGTGAGCGAAAAGCTGGACATAAGCCAACAGTGTGCCCTCACAGCCCAGAAAGCCAACCATATCCTGGGCTGCATCAAAAGCAGCGTGGCCAGCAGGGCGAGGGAGGTGATTCTGCCCCTCTGCTCTGCTCTGGTGAGACCCCACCTGGAGTGCTGCGTCCAGCTCTGGAGCCCCCAGCACAGAAAGGACATGGACCTGTTGGATCAAGTCCAGAGGAGGGCCATGAAGATGATGAGGGGGCTGGAGCACCTCTGCTGTGAAGACAGGCTGAGAGAGTTGGGGTTGTTCAGCCTGGAGAAGNGCAGGGGGGTTGGACTAGATGACCTCTAAAGGTCCCTTCCAACCCAAACCATTCTATGATTCTATGATCCAGTGTCACTAAAATGATAGCCAAGGTCATGCTGCAAGCTCATCTCCCAGCTGGCCGCCCTTCTGCCTCTGTTGGTGAGCTGTGCTGCAGGGAGCAGGAAAAATAACAGTCCCAGGAAAAGGTGAGTATGGCAGAAGCAGTAGCCGAGGTTCTGGGGCTCGGCCTGGAGGCAGCCAGGTGCAGCCACGCCCCAGCTGCCAGCACCTTCCTGCCCGCAGGGCCTTGCTTTCCTCTTTTACTTATTATTTTTTTTCTGCTTCTTTGAGCTGCGTCACACCCACCACTGGTGTCGCCTGCATTGGATTTGCCCATTCACCACTTTTCTGACACAGCAAACTGGCTGTGTGCAGATCTGCCAGCCAGGCTCGGGTACAGGGGCTTGAGCTGCTGCTTCAGCTTCCTCCGTAGTGTGCTGCTGCCACCTGCCCTGCCGCCTTCTTTTCAAAGCCTTCCTTAAGTGTTTCACCCAGAAAAAAACAAAACATCCGATTTGTTTTGAGATGTGCCAAAAAATTCTTCTACTAGGAAAACTAGTCCATTGCAGAGGGATAGGAGACAAGTCTGTAACAAAGACAGACAGCAAATACCTTTCATTTCATTGTCATTTTTTTTCTTTCTTTCTTTTTTTATGGTTACATTTAGATTCCACTTTCTCTCTCCTGAAATCTTCCAAACTCTACAGGGCTTTTTTCTCCATTTCCTTTTTATGCCAGACCATTACATTTTTGACACCAGCTTTTTGTCTAAACACAACTTTCAGCTTCATTTCCATTGAAAAAAAACTGATCTGGGAGCGCTAAACAACACAGAGTTCACTTGGAAGCAAGAAATAAAAATAGTGGGAAGATAAACTGCTCCCTCACAGGCCTTGTGGGCAAACAGCAACTGGGAGGGGTGTAATCACTACCTTTTTCTTTTTCCACTGCGAGGTTATTTGTGTGTCTCCAGCTGCCTCTCAGCCTGCCTTTGCCTAGGCTGCCTTTGTCCAGCCAGCTGGGATTCTTTAACTTGCTGCTGATAGTGTTTAGAAGCTGAGTTAAGAGTCCTAAAGTAGCTCCCTACTCAGCCTCCTTCATTAAAACAGTGCAGCTGCTTTTCAGGCTCTGCCGAAGGCTGCCGTTGAGCTGGGAGGGGAAGCGGTTTCCTTCTGAAGTGGGAGAGGAGGAGCATGAGCCCTGATGCTTCAAAGGGAAGATGTCACTTCACCCCCATAAGCTTAATGGCACTGTGGAAGTATTAACCAGAAATTCTGGGCTGTCTGGGGCAGAGGCAGTGTTGCCGAATGAGTATGGCATGCTGCAGAAATTACTGTAGTTCAAAGAAGCCTGGGTGACTTGGGAGCCTCTTTAGGGCTTTTTGGTGCAGTCCTTAAATAAATATGACCTTTAAAAAGCATTTTAACTGTTTATGGAGCTGGCCTCTGAATGAGAGGAGGGAAATAGATAGTTTGCAGTAAAGGAATGGAGAAATTGCTGGGCAGGAAGGCTTTAATTAAACAATGGGAGAGAATCTTCTTCATTTGCCTCAATCAAGCACAATAGGTGTAATGGCTTTTGTGTTCCTTTTCAGTGATGGTGGGGTGCCAGTTGTTCAGCTCTGGCAGGTAGTGTGGTAGGTGTAGCATCTTCAAAATATGCTTTGGATGCTCTGGTCTTCAGACAGGAGTTAATGTAGCATTAAGTCATGACACAGCCTGCTTTGTGAGGCTGTTTCTGCATTCGTGCCTTCGGCTGGCCAGGAATTGTGTCAGTTGCCTAAAGAGTGGTTTAGCACTGTTAAGAGAGTCTGGTTTGCTGCTTTAAAACCAACCAACCAACCCACCCACTGTGATGTGTAATGAGCTCTGATGGGGTTTTATCACTGTGAGCTGTATCTATGAAGGAAGCATGGTGCTGTTGTGAACGCAACAACAGGTGTGTTTGGGGACTCTTTGTGGAGTGTAGGGTGTGAACACATTGGTTTTGCTGACCATCATGGTGCTGAGATAGCTGGGTTAAAGCTTGATACCTTCTTATGGCCTCTGGGTCACAGAGGTGAACCAGACAATATCGCTATATATTGCTAGTAAAGGATATGTCCTTATGAGCCTGTACAACTTTCACTTCTAGGGAAAGAAGATACCCCAAGAAGTTGGTGATGGGGAAATTCCAAAATTTGACGGAGCCGGTTACGACAAAGACTTGGTTGAAGCTCTTGAAAGGGACATTGTATCAAGGAATCCAAGCATTCATTGGTATAAGGATTTTCTCAATTCAAGTGTTTTTACTAGTGTGGAGAAGGAGAGAAATATTCTTCTTCTAACTCTTAAAACAGGGAGCCATCATAGCCTTCTACAGATAAGCAAAACAAGGTCTTTTGGTTTTAACAGTTTATTAATTTGATTACAGTTAAGCTTTTGTTGCTAACTGATATTTTGTGTAGTACATACATTACAGGTACTGCTGAAATGAAAGTACACTCCAGAGAACTTTAAAGATACTGCTTTGGTGTTCATATTGTCCAAAACAATTTTTAATTAAGCAGCTCTGGGTAACTTAAGTTGAAAATAATTTTTTCCCTACCTTCCAAAAGTGGATTCAATTTTAGGTCACAGGATTATAGGAGTGCTCTCATGAGGCATATACTGGCATGCTAAAAGAGATGGTACTAAGTGAAAAGCTTTTCTATTTTTGTGTATAAAAATAGAAGAAATGCTGTTGTATAGGAATCTTATACAAGTTTCTTCACCTTGCACAGGGATGACATAGCGGATTTGGAAGAAGCCAAGAAATTATTAAGAGAAGCTGTCGTTCTTCCAATGTGGATGCCTGATTTTTTCAAAGGGATCAGGAGACCTTGGAAGGTGGGAATTTATTTGGTGTTTTAGTAAATGACAAGCTGTAGTTATGTATGTCTGCTGCTGTAATATCTGTGGATGCCTGTAGCAGAAGGCTAAAAAGGCAAATGGGAAAGATGAGGAATTTGTTAATGAAATCCTGTCATAATGATTCATGCAAAATGCACTGAAGAAACAGCTGGAATTGTATGTTGGCTTTACAGTAAATAATAATTCTTTTGTATTTACTCAGTCATAGCTTGTTGACTTTATAATACTTTCTATATGTCAGCCTGTACATGTGAGCAAGCATATAGAGTATGTTGACAGAAGCAGAAATGCTTAATAGACAGCTCTGCTTAGGATTGTAGTGGACTCTCTTCAACACTTCACGGAGGAAACAGTCCTTGGACTGTTTTATTCTGCATGTGCCAACTATCTCTCACTCAGACTGCAAACTGCAGGCTGGATGGTGCAAGGAAGCAAGGAGAGAATGGGCTAATCTGAGTGATGATTTAGCTTTGCAGTTACACTTACAGCTGGGCATAGTTACTGCTGGAGTGGGAGAAATTCAAAGTGGGACAATGAGCTGCAAGTGGGGCGACAGGAAGACTATAGGCCTGCGCTGGCCTGGCTGATGGACCAGAGGTGAGCCCAATCTGGTCCTTGCTTAGAGCTAAAAAGGAAGAGGAGGGAGGAGGTTGCTGAGCATTTCTGTAAACGGAAAAGATAATTATTTTGCTTTTGTTGTGGGCTGGATTGACACTTGTTTGGGGAATAACTAGTCACAACTCAAGGGCTTTCTGGTTACCAAGAAGGATTACTGGGGAAAAGAGACTGTTGCAAATTGTCTGTTATTCTGACTCTGCAAGGCAATGGTATGTGTAGGGAATGTTGTGTACATGAGTAGTTCCTGTGGTTTAGTATGCTGGTTCAGCAGCATATGTCACATCTTGTGTTACTAACGCTTGCCCTGTCTTTTCCTGCTTGGGCCTTGTACTTCTCTGGCTTATACTTAGCTCTGACCCTCAAAGCAGTCCTCCTCCAGCCTGATCCAGTCCTAGATCCCTGTTATTCTGCTTATTTATGAAACAAAGCCCTATGGGACCTGATGAGTGGAAGACTTGTCATTCTTGGAGCTTGTGTCTACAGACAGTAAAGAGGGGAAGTCAGAAAGAGCGGGAGCTGACAGCGAGAGCTGGGAGATTGCTGTGTGAGGGCTGTTCATGGAGGTTTTAGTGAGTTGGAGGGTGGCAGCCCAAACCTAGAGTCAACCCAAACCTAGCCCCAGGCTGTATGGCCTTTGCGGTTTAGAGTGCTTGTGGCCACTACCAGCGGGCTTGAGGTTAACCTCAAGGTTAACCAAGCTATCAGCTTGGACAGAGCCTAGATATTGTGGGTTATAAGTGTAGGGTGAGATTTTAGTGTCTTTTGAACAGCTTAATCTGTCTCTTTTCCTCTTGGCATAGACAAGTTGATCCATACCCTTATTATAGACTATGGGTGCCCTGTCTGTCCAGTCTCAAAAACCTTCAAGGGAGTAAAGAGCTGCTGTGCTTTTTTTGACTTATTAATATGCTTAGAGGATGTAGTGGCCATCTATCTTTAAGACACGTATCTCAGCAGACTGCAGTGAACGTGAAGAGTGCCACTGGCCCTGTCTCCAAGTGTTGTGGCAGTGGATAAAGAAACAACAGCCTGGTCTTTGAAAGAGTTACAGTCTCCATCTCTTTGCGTGAGATTATTTTTTCCTACTGAGCAGTGTCGCTGCTGAAAACTAGGTGGTTGTAGACATGGAAAAAAATCTGAGATTATTTCCTCTCTTCAGTCTGAAATGCAAATTGATTTCTGACGAGTCCATGAAGAGTCTTCATTGTTAGCCTTTTCCCTGGTGACTTGTGAAGCTGTAACTCTTCTGAATTTATTTTTCACACAGAACAGCATGTATTTTCCCTACTGTTGACCTCTGACTGTGCTACAAGGATGAGAAGTTTTAAAAGGAGGACTGTTTCTTGCAGTAATCAGTGTAGCAGCAGGCATTTGTTGAGCCTGGGCATTCAGAACAATAATTCAGGGAAAAGGCAGCCAAATCTGGTTTTGGATGTTCAGACTCTCCTGAGAACAATTCCCAAGACAGCCCTCACAGTTTGTGCCTGCATTCAGAGGATGGTGCCTTGTATGAAGGAGCCAGCTGTCCTCCCTGATTCAACACAGGTGCTGCGTATTTGCAGCCACAGTTTTCTGAGTGTCCACGGGCTTGCCCTTTCTTTTTCTCCAAACCGTTTTTTTGCCAAGAAGGCCCAGTTGCTCGCTGTGCTTCCCACTGCTCTGCTAGTGATTGTTACAACAACAAGAAGTAACCCTGCAGTGATTTCATCAGAACACTTACTCCCTGTGGTGCATTTCAGCTTCTTATTGGAATACTTTGGATTAACAGAGCCTTAGAGGAAGAATAAAGAAGTCTTTGTGTTTGTCAAGGATTTTAACTAGTAAGTAAGTGGCAGCCGCCTAGTTTGCAGAGAGAAAGCAATTTGATCCTATGTGTTTCTGTTTGAAACCATGAACATCTTGTTTTGCTGAAAACTCAAGTTCTTTTTTTTCTTTTTCTTTTTTTATCTGATGTTTCTTTTGTCTTTATCCCCAGAGAGCTTGTTTTTACCCTGGCTTTATACCTGGTGTGGCTGCTTTGCACCTGTGTTATGCACATATATGATGCCACCAGTATCATGTGCTATCGAACGCTCACTGTAATAGTTACACCAGAGGTGCAAAGCAGTGGGCTTCGATTTTGGCAGTGAGTGGCATGTGTAGCTGAAGCCAGAATTTGACCTTCCATAATAATGGAGGACCGAAGCAATATCCAAAAAAAGACGTTAGTCCCTTGTACCACCAGATCCTGCAGTAAACACAGTTTGTCAAACACAGGCATCAAGTGTGATTTGAATTGAGAAGAAGCTTGTTTTGAAATATTCAAGTTTCACATGTGTTTATTTGAGAGAACAGTAAGTCATCTCTGACCTGTATGTCACAGGCTGAGTAATTTTTTACCCAGTTACTCCAGGGTTGTACTTGCAATATTACTATAGTATCAGTACGACTGTGCAGCAACTCAAATCACAGTATATGTCTGAGTGTTCATGGGGAGAAGAAGAGTCCATTTGCTTTCTATGCTTGCTGCTCTGGAGCTTAGGAAACCTTGGGCAGCCTGAGGAGTGACATTGGACTGTAAGCTGTATGGATGGAGTGTGAACATTTCTAACTTAATTTACCAATGAATGTATGTTGAGCTTGCATTAGCTAAGTGTTAAATGACAATAAAGGTATTAAGAGTTAATGGAAAATGGAGTACAGAGGGGCTATTGCTTTTGAATAGTACATTTTTGAATAATTGCATTCCCGGTTGATTTGTTTTTATAGATCTCTTCCATGTCATTCTTTGCGCTTTTTGAAGTAAATTTTTGTGACGAACAGATGAAATCTAATTTGCTATGTGGCTTGCGTTTAACAGATATTTTATTGCTGTGGCATTTTATGTAAGTTATTAATTGCAAAGCACATTATGATGTGCAATTCTAATTCTAGCTAATTTGATTACCCTTGCAACACAGTACAACTTTACTTTAGGAAACTCTTGTTCGCATGTAGTAAGATCTTGTGGTTGAGACGGGGGGTGAGGGGGGAATCAAGCTTCTTAAGCACTACATTTTCATAGCGCCATGCTCAAAATCACAGTGCCTTATTCTAGTGCTGTACAGGGATGGAACAGTGTGTTGTCCCTCTCCAGCAAGGCTGCTGAAAGGGTTGGAAAGACTGTCCATAAAGATAACTGTATTTAGAAATATTATCAAGAGTGATTAACAGTCTCAGTGCTACAATCTTAGCACAGGTCCTGAGAGCACTGTGTGCCTAGCTAGAAACCTGCTTGCGTAATGATGGGTAAATGTGCTGAGCTGCAGATGTGTGCTCCTTACTCTCTCTTTCAGACAGACCACAGGTAGAAAGGCAGTGTGATGATGTGGATGCCAACCTGGGACTTAAAAATTTTAGTTTTCTAGTTTAAAGCTTTTCGAATAATCACTGAGGTTCATATTAGGCTTTTTGTGAGACTGAGCGGTAGTCCACATGAGCCACAGTTGCTTATCTGTGAAATAGAAATAGCAGTGCTCTTCTGCCATCCACCAGTGTGGTGAGGATAGTGTTTCATCCAGGAATTGCTAAGATGCAGTAGTATGGCCATAGAAGTACCAAGAGATTAAACAGTGAGACAAACCCTTGTTTTCAGTGAATGCTTTTGTTCATACTTAAGTGTAAAAATCAAGCAGATTCATACATACACATCATCAGGATTTTTTGGCAAAATATTTTTCTACAGAAAAATGCTCTACTGAGGGAACACAACTTTCTGCAAAAGTATTTTGGTTTCTGTGAAGCTTTCTTTGTGAAGGGGCCTTTGTTCCAAAATGAAGAATTTCCTCTCTTCATATGCATGTACAGCCCCTCAGGAGATGGGAAAGGCCCAAGTTCAAGTCCAGGTGCTGCCTGATTCAGAGCAATGCTGTAAATCTCTTGTCCGCTTCCCAGGTGATAGATGCAGCAACAGTTACTGGCTTTTGTGATTCATACTCCAGTGGAGTGGTAAGAAGAATAAATTCCAGAGCACTTCCACACTGTCCTCAAAAGCAGGATTCTTGTCTTTTGTTTTCCACTGATGGCAATTATGTTATTAAACAATGAAAATACATATCTTGGATCATATTGAGATGTAGTGTAGAATAGCAATTGCAAAGTTTCTTTATTTGTTGTTCATTACTGTTGTTTTCACCTTGCAGGGTGTGCTGATGGTTGGTCCTCCTGGCACTGGCAAAACAATGCTCGCAAAAGCTGTTGCTACAGAATGTGGAACAACATTCTTCAATGTGTCTTCCTCTACCCTGACGTCTAAATATAGGGGCGAGTCTGAGAAGCTGGTCCGTCTCTTGTTTGAAATGGTATGTCCTCAATGATGTGATCTGGGGATTGCTAAGGTGAGAAGGGACGTTTCTCTTGGTTTCCTGCCCCTCTAGTAGCATGTTGGAAGTGTGGAGTTCATTGCACTGACACTCCCTCAACCAGATAGAAAAGCACAGTCTCTGTTTTCCATCCTTTTCTAATATGTCATTGAGGATTAAGAAGGAAATGGTTCATCACCCATGTTTAGGATAGCATTTTCCAGACTAGACGTAGAGTCATGACCTTGACAGAAATTCAGTTCTTACTCTGCTATGGGATAAGCCTGTAGGAAGTAGTTGTGAAATTGGAAGGGATTGTGAACTGTTAGTCTAGAAGCAATACATGTTTTGGTTCTGTTTCTGTTCTGAATGATGGACACAAGCCTCTCAGTGAAGTTTTGGGTGTGGTCCATCATGTGGGGCATGTGAAAGGCATGCCCATGCGGACCTATGCTGAAGGGTCATTCACCTTTTTGGGATCCTCGCTGCACTTCTACCATACTCTCAGTTAAAACCTGTCTCTGTTGAGACAGGCGGAGCTCTCTTCTGTCCCCTGGGCTTTCCCCTCACGGCAGAAAAAACTGGACTGTTTTGAAAAAACATGTCCTGCATGAAAAACTGCCTGTATTTTGATTGTCTTCCTTTTTGCCCTTTGCAAGACTAGTTGCTGGGGAAAACCAACAAACACTGAAAGACCCCTGACTTGAGGAGTACAATTTAAACTTAACCATATGCCAAACAGTTTGTAAATCAAGATCTTGAATTATTTTCTTGTGACAGGCAGGGAAGAGATGTATGTAGTATGTCTAGTGGGACTGGGTCGTGGTCTGATGAGGGCCTGTGCTTGCTGCTGCAGACTTAATAGTGATGTTTTCATTTGAATAAAGGCGAGGTTTTATGCTCCAACAACGATCTTCATTGATGAGATAGATTCCATCTGCAGCCGCAGAGGCACATCCGACGAGCATGAGGCGAGTCGCAGAGTCAAGTCAGAGCTGCTTGTGCAAATGGACGGTAACAAGTGTTTAGATCTGAGTTTGGGGCTGGGGTGCTGTTTCTGTACAGGTGGGAATATAAGAACTTGAGCAAACTGGAAAACCTGGCTTCATGGATGGGATCAAAATAAGGCAGAATTTTAGATTAGTGTATTTTTGGAGTGTTTGAAGGTAGGTGACTGAAAAGGGTGTTCTACTTTATTTTTTCTAAAATGGCTGTTTTGATGGTAAATTGAAAACTCATATTTAAGAGACACAGACTCTAGGAGGAACAGATAATGGAGATTTGTGCAGTTTAATGCAGGTCTTCAATTCTGATGCAATTTAAACAATCTTCTCCCCTTTGCTAGAGTCTCCAGCTTGGGGACCCCATTGTGAGATCTGATTTTACTGTATTCTGTGGTGGCAGCTGATAGTACCCTTTTAGTCAGATTTAGTATCTGTTCTGTGCAGGTGCACATAATGAGGATGACCATCTGAGGAATATTGCATGGTGTAGTGGTTTGATAACTACCTCTGTATTGCAGTCGCAGTTACTATCTATAATGTCCTCAAATGTGCAGGTTCATTGTGGGTAGGCACACAGAGTAGGCAACTTTTTGCCCCAAAGTGATAATTTCTTTGCAGTCCTCATTTGGGAAGCCAAGGAGGGATTCCTATTTCTCCTATGGCCAGATATGACAGAGACAACACTTTGGTGGGACTAGAAAGGCTACACTCACATATGACTGTGTTATTAGCACTGTCAAAGAAAGCCCTACCCTGACTCAGCAGAAAAATTAACTGTCCCCATCTCTGTGACAATGATGGTCTTGTCACACTTAAGCTATGGGAAGTTTGGAAAGTAGCACTAGGACTACATAGAGCTGTTGCTTAGCTTTGTCCAGGCTTTTGCAGTATTGGTGCAGTGTTTCTTAGCAAGCATCTCAATCAATAAGAGCTGTGGATTGAAATTTTCTAAACTGTTGTGCTTGCAGGGGTAGGTGGTGCTCTGGAAAATGATGACCCTTCCAAGATGGTTATGGTGTTAGCAGCTACAAATTTTCCCTGGGATATCGATGAAGCTCTCCGACGGAGACTGGAGAAGAGGATTTATATACCTTTGCCCACAGGTATGTTTGCTATGCGCATTTTCCTTTAAAATGGTCTTTGCAAGACAAGCTTGGGACTAATGCAGGACTGTTGGGTTTGGGATGAACCTTGATGTTTTTGTGATGAGCAGTGAAATTCAGGGGTTAATCATTTGGCTGGGTCGCTTTATTTTTAAAGAGAGTGAGAGAAAGAAAAAAAAAAAACCACACTTGCTTGGGGGCTTACAGACAAAGAGCTGCGGCATTTCATTGCAAGCCCATTGATGGGCTCTTACATTTTGAAAGAGAGTTAGTTTTAATGAGCCTGGAATTATTTTAAATGTTTAACAGTCAATCCTTGAGTGATCATCAAAGGCAGCCTTTGGACATATTCAGAAATACTGCAAATGCACTCCGTGCCCTTGCAGACAAATGCAAAGAAGTGGATCCATGAATTTTCACTTACAGGCTCAGTTCATTGTAAATCACTGCTTGCTTGCCTTTATGACTGTGTTTCAAGTCACTCGGAATGCAGCAGGCTGATTGCTTTCCTGCCCTAAGACGTCTCGGCTTGTATTGTCTTTCCTAGCTGTCATTCACCTGTCCTATTAATTTTGAGATTCCTATCACTTGAAGTTTGCATAGCTTCGTTTCTTCTTGGTACAGTGGATGCCTCATCTCCCTGCATGAGCACTCAAGATAAGAAGATGCGTGTTCATGGTGACAGCAGTTGTGATTGAGTTTAGCAGGTATAAGGACACTTAATAGTTCTACAGCTTGTCTTTGCAGCTTACAGGTGGTAACAGCTCCTAACAGGATGCCTGTCTTTATGACCAATTAGTTTAAAACCCTATCAGCTCTTGCTCTTGTTTCTAATTAAACCATATTGGTTTTTGACAGAGTGTATTACACCCTGGACAACATACGAGATGTGCTCCAGTTTTATTTCCAATCTTATGTTCTGTTGCATCTATTCTGTAAACAAGAATGTTGAGCTGTTCTGGGCAAGTCTAAATGATGCATTTGTAACTGTGCTGTGTGATTTGATGTGGTCAGGCATTTTAATTGACAAAGTGATATGATGTGTCATATATACACCTGTATATTGTGGAATTTGATGCAAGTATATATTCTACCGTGTTTCATTTTCAAAATACTGCAAGGACTTGCTTAGCCCCATAGCAAAGATTAGAAGAATGTTCTCT
Organism: Anhinga rufa; assembly: GCA_013400875.1. Taxonomy (NCBI): domain Eukaryota; kingdom Metazoa; phylum Chordata; class Aves; order Suliformes; family Anhingidae; genus Anhinga; species Anhinga rufa. The sequence continues at coordinate 18,146 of VZTV01109362.1, forward strand.
GATACAGGACGCTCTCTGCAGGTATGCTGTATGTACATTGTGCTCTGTAAATAATAAATCCCCATTTTATAGCTAGTGCCAGTTGTGTGTGATTGATAACACTATTCTTGACAGTTCTGCAAAGCACAAAAACCCAGTAGCTTTAGACAAGCTTTCTACTTTCTTTTATATTTCCCCTCCCCCCTTTTTTTTAATTAGGGACATGAACAAATAAAACATAAGTACAGACATTTCCTTAAGACTTCTAGCCTTTCCTACTGCTATTTCTTCTGTTGTGGTTGTCCTCCTTTCTAGGTCATAAAAATTGGTCACTATGGAAATAAAGATGCTGAGCTGGTATATTTTTCTAGATAGTAAAAGCCAGGAAAGCATTTGTCCTCTTCTTTACCACCCTTGTGCAGAGTAACACCGAGTCTATCAGGCTTCAGCAGCTTTCTTGGGTCCCAAATGAGTAAAGTGCTTAAACATATGCTTAAAGTTCAGCCTATTGTTAAGGGGTTTGTGCTGTCTGAAGCTCTGTTAATAGAATACTCATTGTGTTTCTAATGAAACTTTGTGAATAATATGCAATCAAATACTTGAACGCGAGTGAATCCAAAGGGATGTGAGAAGAAGCAGACATTTGTAGGACTGTGCTTTTGTGCCCTTGGGTAGTATATGGCCAAATGCTTCGTCACCTGAGACATAACAGACATTTTTAATGACGTATGACTTTGGAAAATGTCTCAAGGGTGTGCTGTTTTAATATACTACTTTTAACCACATACTTTACTGTATTTGATTGCACGATTTACTATGTTTTGTTCTGTCTCTCATATTAAACCCTTTTGTTTGTACTTTTCACTGAAAAATCTAAGTTGTGTTTTATTTCTTTTTTTTTAATGTTACTCTTGCAAGTCTTCAAACAAGTATTTTTATGTTGTAGCAAAAGGCAGAGCAGAACTACTTAAGATTAATCTTCGGGAAGTAGAACTGGATCCTGATATCAGCCTTGAAGAAATTGCTGAGAAGATTGAAGGCTATTCTGGTGCTGACATCACTAATGTTTGCAGGTATCTTATCCCCCTTAATTTGCAAATAGAACTGCATGGAGAGTCATCATTTACATTATGTGATAAAAGGCAATACCCGCTACAGCTGAAGCCATGCTAACAGTGACTGTGTTTGAGGCCCAAATCTGTTTACTTGGAACCATGCGTTACTGTCATGTGGAGCAGCCTAAAGAACATGGAGTCTTTGTATGAGATGTGGTTAGGTTCTCTTGGCTCTGAAGAGAAAAAAATTTTCTGAGTAAATCTCGTGTTACCATTGTCTGCATTACTGATATTTGTTAATGAAGTGTAAAACAGGCTTGAATTTTTTTATATTTTTAATCCCATAAGTTTAAGAGCTAGAGTTATATCATGCAAAGGAACCTTTCACAGAATACGTTGTTGGGGCTTCTATCTGCTGTATGTTTGGACAGCCCCCAGTGCAGTATGGTCTTGGTTTCTGCCTGAATCTTTTAGATGCAAGGGTGATACAGATAGTTTATAGCATTAGTATTGAATTTATTTCCATCCTGTTCCCACAATTTGTTTCAATTTTTGACAAATGAGGCTTTTCTGGTGGAGGATAGGTATTTGGAAAAACTTATCGGTAGGAAGTCTATGTCCCTTACAATGTTAGGATCACTGCCAAGACAGACTGATCCTTTAAAACCTGGCTTGGGATTTTTTTTTTTTTCTTCCCCTGCTGCTTTGCTGAAATTGTGAAATGACTCCATGATTTTGAAAACTTGGTGTGTGTCACACAGTGCAACAGTTAAATTAGCTTTTCTCCCTGAGGCCTCTTTTATCCCTTGCTGGGAAAAACCTGGGGAAAGAGAAAATGTAGTTTCAGACTGCCCGTGGGCCGTGGTGTGAGAAATGAGCAGTGTTCTCTGTGCCAGTGGGCCACGCTGGCAGCATCTGAGCTGGGGAGGAGTCATGGAGCAGGTAGAGCATGAGGAGCCGCAGGCACCCATGGCCTCAGCCCTGCAGGGCCACATGATGCTAGTGTCTGATGCCTCCTGCTCTGCCCTTTACAGATTCAGGTGCTACCTGTGAGCAGGCAACAGAGCTGGGCTGCACTCCAAACACTTCACTTGCTGACTGTCCTTTTGGGCTACACGGTGGGGAGAAGGTTGAAATCTAAGGGGATGGGGGTGCAAAATCCAGACTACTTAAAAAAAAAAAAAAAAGTCTTTGAGTGCAGTTCCTCTCCCACCCTGCCCTTTCCTGCACTGAAGTTGTAAAATTTCATCTCTATGAATCATTGTAAAAGGTTTTCAGTTTTATAGTTTTAATTATCTCTGCACATTTACCATATGCTTAAATGGGTTTTGGTGCCAATGCATTCTTTATGTTGAATTAATGTAGTGATCTGGGAACATGGAAGCTAAGAGAGATGTGAACCGCATTTTCTATGGTAAATAAATGCTCTCTTAAGTGTTCCTGCCAGTAGTTTCTAGCAAGAGAATACAATCAAAATTCATAGGCTTACAGCACATGCTGCTAGTAATTAGCTTCCATACATTGTCCTGTATTTCCAGGGATGCCTCTTTAATGGCAATGAGACGACGTATTAACGGCTTAACTCCAGAAGAGATACGTGCACTTTCTAAAGAGGAGCTTCAGATGCCTGTTACCAAGGGGGACTTTGAGTTGGCTCTGAAGAAAATCTCCAAATCTGTTTCTGCTGCAGACCTGGAGAAGTATGAAAAGTGGATGGTGGAGTTTGGATCTGCTTAATCTCAGTGACAGCTCTCCTTTGATAGAGTTTTATGGCTTTTGTCGTTTTCATTTGCAAAATGAATTAGAAATCTTTTTAAAGGTTTAATAAAAGGTCTGCCTCTGCCCCCATCCCACCCCCTTCTGGTGACAAGATCTTTTACACTCCATTTGCCTTTAAAAGGAACAAACAATAATAAGTTGATATTTAAAAGATACCATTTTATCTCTGAAATGGTAAAGTAAGACAAACAGGAAGGGAAAAATTATATTTGTAAGGATAATATTTTTATTTTTCCAATGAAGAGTGGTGTTACTTAACCACCTCATAGTCATCTTTCATGGCTGGAACCAATAAATCAGCTGAGGTTTGTGACTCCAGAGGAGCTAACGAGGGCTCGCTGTAACCCCTGCTCTTAAGTGCTACATTTCTGTTGAGCTGCTGACTCTGCCTCCCTTGAATGTGGCATCGAAGTTACTGTTCTCACTCTCTGCTCGGATATTCAGAGCAAAGTCTGTGGATTAATTGGCATTACACAGAGGAAAGGAGGATCAGTTTTCCATCAAGACATGGGCTTGGCTCTCCTCTCATGTACACCCATTCAGAATCGATCACTTCAGATTGGCTTGATGTACCTGTGATGACTTCTGATGGAAATGAGAGGAAAAGAAAAGGGTCTTTATTGCTCTCAGTCTAGTTTATGCTTGATCTCTGAAAATAGTTTGTACCAGTTTGACCAGTAGACACTTCGACTTAAGTTACGTCTTGCACTTTTATGCTCATGCATCCTCCTGTACTTGGTCTGTGCTGTCTAGATATTATTATTATTATTTAAGTACCAAGAGTTTAATACAGTAAAGACGTTAATATCAAGGCTGTCTTTAAAACACAGGACTGTCCTTAAAACACATGGCTGTGGAATTCCACTTCTGATTAGACATGGACTCTTTCCTAGCTTTACTAGGCAATGGAATCTGCACCTGTTTATGTTGTAAAACTGTTCATGCTTAATTTTTTTTAAAGAAGGTTTCTTAAAAATATATAAATGTTATTGATTATGGGGAAAATAATCTGTACGATCTCATTCATAGTCATCCGTTTCTTCCCTTCCCATGTACAAGTGCAGGGATGATTTGGGTTGGGTTATAAACTCTGGCATGAGAAATACTCTCGCTAGAGTATAACTGTTATGCTGACCATATGAGCTTTTCACAGACTCAGGCTGCAAGTCTGACATATGAAGGTTTCCCGTGGTAGGAATGAGGAGAAGGGGTTAAATTTACAGAGGGATATGCAAACTCTCAAATTTTTTGGTGATTTTTGTGAGCTAGGCCCGAAGTATCTTGGTGGATGCAAGTTGCTCACTACCACTAGGTGCTCATCACCACCAGGTTCGGTAGGTATTCTGCCCTTCAGCGCTCTGCTGGGACTCCTAGTGGCATAGTCAGATATGGCAAACTGGAGTAAGAAAGAGATAACACCTCCTCTTGAGTGGGAATATATCCTTATTTGCTCCTTTTTGCTAGTTCTTGGAAGTTCCCAATAATGTCAGTAATTCCACACACGGGTCTTTTGGGCCATGACATGTGAACCACTAAGGCAAATGCTGCTCAAGCATGTCTACTGTTCAATAGCAAGGACTGTCAGGATACGAGCATGACAGCTCTGCAGCATCTATCTGATTATGTGAGCAACATTCAAAGCTGTTTTACCATTGCTGTTTTGTCTTGTCAGTATGCCTTTTTTCTTTCTTTGTATGTGAAGACCACATCTCGGATTGATCCTCTCATTTTAAAGACCTGTCCCAGTTTGCATGGAGAAACACCATGGAGATTCTGTCAATCTTGCATTTGACATGAAACTCAGTTGGGGCTTTAGAAGCATGTTTCCATTTGGCACTCCAGAAAAAATACCTTCTAGGGCCCCAGGCTGGTTGAGATACAGCTGCTGTTGATATCTTTTGAAGGACAGAGCATCTCTGCTGGCTAGCGTTAGGGCCTGTTACACTCCTGGACAAGGAGGTTAGTGCAGGAAGAACATCAGCTTTTATCCTCCTTACCTACAGGGAGAATAAAAGCTCCAGTTGCTTCTTTCCTGACCAGTTTGCAGTAACTGCACAGTAGAGCCCTTGGGATTCGCCATACCTACGGCTGTCAGGCTAAAACGAACAGTTCTCTCTGCATTGGAAGATGAACAAGTAGAAGCTGTGTAGATTAAAAATCTTAATGATTTTTGGATAAATTCTTACGAAGGCTAGTCTGTTCCTTACAGGGAATAACTGGACTTTATATAGAGGAAGCTTTGAAAATATTGCTACAGTCTGTGATTTCTTCCTTATGAAAGCTGTAGGCTGCAGCTGTTACTCGTTTGTTTGTTTGTTTGTTTTACTGCAGTAGAAATTAGTAAAGCTACGCGAATCTGTTGTGGCCAATGCCAGATTAGCACTTCAGGGCCTCTCACTAGAGAGGCCATTGCTGCCCAAGGAGCTTAGTCTACACAAGCAAGATCTAGAAGGGAATAGACTTGAATGCCAATAACTTCCCCTGTTCAGCTGCCCAAGAGCAGTGCTGGGATTCAGGAGTTGCTGCTTAGAAAAGTCTATGTACTGGTTTTCTCAGTTTCATATTGCAAGCAGCAGTGCCATTCCTGCTGATGAAAGCACAGCATTAGCAAAAATTTTGTTCCTTAGCTCTTTGATGAACCTTCTATCTTAAGGTGTTAAATTTCCCTCTTGGATGTTAAGCAAAATTCACTGTACTGGGCATTCCATCTAGTAGGAATTATTCAGGTGCTGTGGTCTTTTTCTGTAAAGGTCATGATTTCTATCCCAAATATGTTTTTCCTGTGCAGGTCCATTCATCCTTTACTGCTGCAAAATGGAAAAGTGAAAATTCCCGGGCTGTAGATGTTGATATGTACGATGGTTGCGCCCAAGCATTACACCCGTGACTTGGGCCCTGCTAGATCAGGCACCCCGCAAGATGGAGACTGTCCCTTCTCTGCTGAGACTTTTCAGGGTAGGGATCTGACCCTGTGTGCTGACCCTTACATCTTTACCAAGTCACTCTGGTGCACTCACTTAGGTGGGCTTGGAGATTGGGTTATTAACTCAACAGAGGAGTCAGTAGTGGGGTGCAGCAAGGAGCAACCAGGGAAGGAAGGCTGGGCCAAGAGCGGCAGCAGCTCGAGGCCCTAAGGGTGAGCTTACGGCTGAGCATAAGCCCAGTTCATGGCCTGCTGGGGGAAACCCTTGTGTAGGGATGTTGGATTCCTCAGAGAGCAAAGTACAAGCATATCTCAGCCTGCTGCGACAATTTGTTCAGTCTGTGTCTGTACGGAGCTACACGTGCACACGTGTGTATGTGTATATATACGCACACAATGTGTGGTGCTTCAGTAGTTTGTACCTAAATTACATAAAAAAACATGTTTTAAAGCTGTGTTTACATGTCTCTTTCTAAACATCTGTGAAGGCCTTCTTGGGTGGCACTGTTAATTTTTTGTACAATAAGCAATCTGGTTGTATGAAGTAATAAACGTACATGTAGAGTCTGTCTCGCTCGGGTTAGGCTGCGAGTGCTTTGCTGGTAACTGTTGCCAAAGGCTGCCACATAACGCAGATTTTTTCAGCGTGTCACGGTGGTGTTGGATTCACTGAAGTCTTGGACAAAGAGCAGTTAAAGCAGAGTCTGGGTTTTTTTGGATAACGCTGTCAGCAATGTTTTCCCTTTTAAATTGGCCTTTTGTTGCCACAAGCTATAAAATGGGGAACGCTCTGATGCCCAGCGCATAGAAGGAGGGTGGGGGAGAGGAGAGCAGAGGCCTCAGCAGATGTTCAGTGTTAGCACCTGATTCAGACCTCACAGAGCCGGGCAGGCTTTTTTATTACTTGCTCCTGGGCTGGAAGTATAATCAGGTTCCAGAGAAGCTATATCATCAGCTGCCTGCTAACCAGACACCTTTCAAGAGCAAAACTTCTATTAGGAAAGAGCTTTCAAACTTGGAAAGAGACCCCAAGTCTCTTGGGACTGAGTTGATTATTTGAATTTTCTCACTAACTTCCTTATGAAAGTATGTGTAGTTTCCAGGGTTTCATGATGCCTCCAGCATGAAAGAGCGAGCAAGGGAAATTGCTGATCAAGGGATTTCAGGAGAGGTCAAATCTTTGCATAGAAAGTTCAGCTCACCCCAGTTTAAAAGAGACTGCGAAATAGTAAAGGTGCACTGACTTGTTCTGATCATGGTAAAGATGAAAGAGCTTGTGTGCTGTAAAGAAGTCCTCCAGCAAGCAAGCAAAGACTTAGCTATAAGTCCAGGCACAAGGAGGTGGAAGCAGCAGAGGAAACAGTGAACTATTTTTTGCCTGTTTTTGGAATAAATACCCTGAATCAGTTTGTGGCCTGAGAATTTTTTTGGATCTGTAGTGACAGATAAGAACATGATGAACATGCAGGTGAAAGTGCTACCAGGAGCAAGCAGGGAGCCTGGGAGCACAGAGAAACACACTGGTGTAAAGTGGGTGTCAGCACCGTGGCGGCAGCTGGGGCCCGCTCTATGTGAGCCTCCCACCGAACAGCGCTGCCGACGCAGGCTGCAGCCAGGCTGGGCAGGAGTAGTCTCGGTAGCTGTCTGACAGAATAACGCAGACTGCATAAAGCCACCCATGTTGGTGATAGCAAAGGCAGAGAGACGCTTCAATTCAGAGAATGTGGCACACGGTCTCTCTCCCGCTCATATTTTATGAGAGTGTTTCATGAGAGCGCTGTGCAAAAGCTTGGCTGTGGCTGTGGGTGCCTCAATCACCCGTGTTTCAGAGCTCGTCTTCCACACGAACCTTAGCTAACAGAGCTGCAGCAGCAAGTGGTGTTCCCACCTCCCCCAGCACAGGGGCATTTGGCCCTCTCTGCTTTCTAAGCCAGCCTGGTTTTGTATGCTGGTTGTGACCTGTTCTTCTGACCCACTTACCGCATATACGATTGCTCAGGTCCTATAACAGAGGAGCTCCTTCTGTGCAATACAGAGCTGTCTTTTGATCAGCTAAAGCACCATGCTCCTACACGTCTGCACCTAGGTGTCTTGGAAAGATCCAGGCAATTTTCTGCTTCTTTAGAAGACCCCAACTAGCATTAAAAGCATATGGGATGAGATGTCTTCACTAGCCCGGTTGCCTGCTGCAAGAACACTTACCTCAACAGGCAAGAAAGTGCCACAAGGGAAGTTCTGGCTTTGTTGTGAAGCAGCAAAGCGTGAGGATGTTCCCATTCCTACTGCATAGATAGAGTTAGGGTCATGTTGTGTCCAAGCTCAATTTTCTGGCTCTTGTGTATTTGTGACTTCTTTGTTGTAGTAGGAACATTTTTCCCTGAGTTAGGGGGAAGCCGTGGGGTTTTTGTTCAGTGTCTGCGTTAGGGTTTTGGGGATCCCGTGATCTGGTTTGTACATGAAGCTGCTGAGCCCATGCCCAGCATGTTTACTTTTGGAGGAAAGCATCATGCATCCTGCTTGGCTGTCTGGTAAGTAGTGTAGCTTTGTGCGAAGTCGCTTAAATGTAATATTTAGAATATTAGTTTGGCAAACAGATAAATTCTTACCACCAGATTACAACTGTGTTGCTCCCACTCGTGAGCAGTCCCTTGCATAAGTTGTTCAACTGATGTAAAAGAAACTGTCTTGAAAGTAAGAGTTTCTTGAACTTGCCTGGAGAGCAAGAAAGGTAGAAAGAGATTTTCCTAGAGGAAGATACTGGAGTACCCAAGATGCTGGGAGCTGAAATTTCTTCTTTTTGTGGCTTTCCTTTTTGTCTAGCAGTTACACTGCTGGGTTGCACTTTCTGGTTCCAATTTGTTTTGAAATAATTACCATTGTTTATCCGTCTCTCAGAGAGCCTTTGCAGATGAATTGGTTCCACAGAGCCCTCTTTTGCTTAGCGGTTGGTGTTCTTGCACAGCATGTTGTGTGACATCTAATTGAACGGGCTGATGGCATGAGATCTTCCTTGTGAAGTAAAGGTCACCCAAATGGTGAAGGTGAGAGGAACTGCACTGAATACCAATTGGGCTGGCGGTAACAGAAACCATAGCAACTCTGCACAGGTTTATAAATATAATGGAGTAGAAAAAGGGAATAACCTTAAGGAGCTGCTGACAACACTGCAATATGCATGTTGATAAAAACAGTGCTCTTTGTGTCTTTGCCATTGAGGAGAATGTACATAAGAGGGTGGAAGTGGCTCAGTGAACAAAGGAAGCCAACTGCAGGCGCTGCCGACAGGTTTCGTCGCCCAGCCTTGCTGCTTAAAAACATGCCAACTTCCAGGGCCGGCTTATTATGGCCACTCCAAAAACTGCCTTTTATGAATCAAATTTGACTTCCTAATAGCTTGCTTCCCATCCTGAAATGTCTTCAAACTTTGGGATATGCTGGGGCCAGAGTGGTTTTGGAAAGCTAGAAGAATAAGGGGATGTTAATAGTGATGTTTCCGTAGAGTCCTGGGGCTCTGTTGTGTTGGGTACCGTTCGGCTGCACAAGAGAAGCTGCAAATGCTTATGGGGAGTTGAGGTGGTGGAAGGATGAGGAGAGAGGTAGAGGTGAAGTCACTCACCCAGCGTCCCGGGGGCAGTGGAGGAGACAAAACTATCCCTCTGACTCCCAGTTCCTGATCCTAAAGCATACAATAGTGTTTTTCAGTTGCTTTTGATTTGCGGCCCCCTAGCATTTTTTCCACTGAGGCCAAAGATCCCTGTACTGTGAATTAAACACAGTAAGCTTATTTTTCTTAAATACCTTCTGCAGGCCCTTAACGAATAGCCTGTGGTTCTCTGTGAGGGGGGTTGCAAATGACAGTTTCAAAAGCACTGGCCCATGTCATCCTAAACTTGCCTGAATTTCTTATGGAAGGGAGTCTATAATGGATGCTGTTGATTTTATTTTCTTCTTAGTTTGCTCAAAAAGATGAAGCTCATTGAATGTGAGGTGCTTCTAGGGAGTTTATTTACAGTGTGGATTTTCCTGTGCTGATTAACATTTCATCAGCGTATGGCACAGCCATTTAAAATAAATATTTGACTTTCCTTAATTTATGCTTATGTAGAAAGATCCCTGAGTATGCACATCTATCCCTCTGTCATATCTAATTAGACATTTCTACCATGGTGCTGGGGGACCAGGCTCTTTCCCCCTCACTGAGGAGCTGAGAGCTGTGATTCATGTGTTCCTCCCCTGTGTGATGGATCCGCATGCCTCAGCTTGGGGGGGGAGCGGGGCAGGCGGCAGGCCCCTCCGCTCATGGGGCTGCCAGCAGCACACCGGTGGCACTGCCGGGTCAGCCTCCCTCTCTAGATCCTGGGAGTTTAGATTTATTTAAACCGGGAACCTGCCCAGCTTAAACAAATGCTTGGCACCCTGTCCACGCTCACCTCCTTCACCCGCCAAGGCAGCTGTGCTTTTGCAAGACACAACCCCAAGCAAAGCGTGTGCGAGCAAACAGCTTTGGCTGGGGAGATGCTTGAGGAGGAGGTCGGGCAGTGGTGGGGTGGGACGGCATGCTGGGCTGCATGCCTGTGTGCCCACCCGGTCTGGGCAAGGGAAGTCAATGGTGAGGAGAGGAGAAGCGCTCCCCCAGGTATGCAATACAGATGTGGATGGGAGAAGAGCAGGAAACTTATTTTAAAACAAAGGAACAAATGAAAAACTAATCAGTTTTAAGATGGAGTGGAGCCCACCACAGCTAGTGACCCAGGAGGCCTTTCCCAGCTCTGTGGCATATCCAGATGTTTTGTGTTCTCACAGATGATTTGGAAACCTTCTACTAGTTTCCAATCTAAATAAGTTCACACTTGATTTGTATCCATCTGATCTTGTGCTAATGTCATCTTCTAACAAATAGTTCTTACTCCTTGATAATAGTTCTTACTCCTTGATATTTTTCCTATTCCTATATTTTTCCTAGGTATTTTTAGAACCATCATATATTTTTCCTAGGTATTTTTAGAACCATCATATAAAGCAACACCTTGTACTTTGTTAGACCGTACAAGCTACTTTGGTCTCTTTTATAAGATGGATCCTCTTCAGGAACCTTTCTTTCCACCTGAGCCTGTTTGGTTATTTAACACAGATCACCAGAAGTGTACGTGATGGCTCCATAAGCTGCACATAGCAAGTTACCCAGTAAGGCAAGGAAAAAGAAATTGCCATCATGGTACGTTGCTGTAATCAAGCAAATACACCAAGTATTTGGTTGTATAACCTACAGGAGGGCAGGAGGCTTAGGTATACTGTTGCACAGCAACTAGGGCTCATTAGATAACTGAGACAATGGTAGGCAGTAGGATACACAGGGAAGGAGGGGAAGATGCAGGAGTTCTCCAGGCGATGGCAAGAGAAAAGGTTTGGGTATTCTGTTCACAGGGGATGCAGCTAAGTGCACCCACAGGGTTTGAGACCACAGCATTTCTGGGGATGTTTGGATGCTGCCTAGACAAAAGGAAAGAAGAAATTTGGGACCAGCTAACAAGCTCCAGGGGTAGCATGGCCACCGGTGACCAGGAATAAGTATAAGTGTAGAGTGACAGGATGGATCACATCTACCTTCTGCCAGTCTCCCTGTCTCTGCCTTTCTCCTGTGTATGCACAGAGCCAGCCAGACCTGGCTTATCCTGGCACTTGCACTCAGGTCTCCACTGCCACGAGCACCCCATTGCTCTGTGTAGGACCCTGCTGGTACATGGTTCTCCAGGGCATGCTCCTTCCTCTCGAGCTGCCCAGAAATAAAAACAAACTGCAGCCTCCCAAAGGGAGCTGTTAAACATTTGGCACCAGAAACCCTATTATACAAAAAATGAACCCACTTAGATTGATTCTGTTCAGCAAATTCCCTTCATATCTGGTGGTGGTAGTCACGGCCAAGGTGGAAATAAAGTTATCGCGCTTCTGCTCCTCAGCAACAGGGATGGTTTCATGTTTTTTCGGTCATGTTGCTCTGGTGGGACTGGTGTGGGTGTGCCGGCAGCCTCGCTGCAGAGGGTTTGGGGACCCTGGGAATGTGAAGGCTTTGCCTCTCATTAGAGACCCAGCAACTCTGCGTCTCAAAGACTTCTTCCAACTAGAGGTATTTTATACCTTGTTTCAGCTCTCAGACCTTCTGCTAGGAGTTACCTGCAGGCTGCCAGGCCAGAATTTTCCTCTAGTGGTGCAGAGAAGTTTTAAGAGGTGAAAGGAATTCCCACTTAAGAAAAAAATGCTCAGCTGGATTTGGTAATGGATGGGAACAAACTTGTGTCTGGGCACACCTGACAGAGCCCACCACACAGCTTCCCAAAAGGGAGTCATGCTTGCTTGAGATGGTGTTGAAAATAATTGGGGAAGAGCTGTGGGGCAGGATGGGGAAGAGAATGGTGGCAGGAGTTCCAGCTGCTGGAGTGAGTCTCGGGATTACAATGCAACTGCCCGACTTAGGATCCATGGCTGCTTTAGGGGGCTGAGTTTGGAGTTCCTCTTGCCCAACTGCAGATATTTGTGTCTCAGCTGGTCACCCAGAGTCCCTGTAGAGTCGGTGGAGTGAAACAGGTAAGCTTAGGATGAGAGTTATCTTAAGTTTCTGAGATACCTTCTCCAGGATCAGATGAGCAGCGCTTCCAGAGTCCCATTTATTATACAGGAAATCAAGTTTAGATGATGAATTTTGGGTGAGAAGAACATCTTTGTGTTGGTCTGTATCTCCTCAGTGCCCCTTGCCCTCGCTGTCCCACCAGCGTTGCAGCCTGGTGGTTACCTACCTTCAGATGTCCCATGGTCCGTCCTTCAGTGTCTTGGGTGCAGACATAGACTACATACACCCTTGACCATCCTGAGTCGATCCCAAGCTCTGTCTCAATGCAGTCCTCCTTTGCAGGTGGTTAAACCCCCTCTTTGCTCCCTGCAAGGCTCCTGGTTTTAGTTTTTCCCCAACCAAGGTTAGCCCAGCCTGGCCAAGTGGGACCAGCACGCCCTTAAAGTAGTGAGACTGAGTTGGTAACATGGAAGCACCAAGCCTGTGCACCTTCCTCCTGGCAAACACCATGAGCAGGCGCAGATGGGACAGGACACAGACATTTTTCCAGGGGAGCTGTAGATACTGGTACTAATTAGGCAGGGACTGCCAGGAGACAGCAAAGAGGATTCTTCCTTTAGCAGGAGAGGAATGGGAAATTTGGGAGTTATCCAGGGCCCAAGGAAGGCTGAATATCCAGAACTCTGACTGTTGTACAGATGCTTCCTCATGTAATTTCTGCAGCCTCTTTCCCTTTGAACACTGCATCCCTCATATGCCAAAACACAGTCATCTTTCCCTTGGATCACTCCTGCCCAGCAGTTGCCAGTGGATCTGGACCTGGGAGTGCTGGTGGACAGCAAGTGACCCTGAGCCAGCACTGTGCCCTCATGGCCAAGAAGGCCAATGGTGTCCTGGGCTGCATTAAAAGGAGCGTGGCCAGCAGGGCAAGGGAGGTCATC